>JAHBCN010001921.1:0-97500 GCA_019359885.1 Listronotus oregonensis
AATGATTTTAGTAGGCAACCATAAAATTGACATTTTGTTAAACATTCTAAACCGTTTTCTTTTAACATTGGCTAAGTTACAACGATTTAGAATTTTAACAAAATTCAGTTTTGACAGGTTGTACTAAAATCTTTAAAAATAACCGACAATGACGTTTTGTTCATTCTAAACTTAAGTCTATTCTAAAATTAACCGCGATCATCAGTCCCGTAAATCTTTTCCTTTAAAACCACCAAGCTCAAAGGATCAAATACTAAATTTTCAATTTATGTTGAATGTCTTAAAACGAGTTTTTTAAAAATATATTATGGACCGACGAATCCAGTTTCTCGGCAAGTGGAATGCCTAACAAACAAAATGTTCATTGGTCGTTGGATAATCCAAATTTTTCAGAAGTGCTTTTCAAGGTCGACAGATTAATTTGGGGTTGTGAATATAGGGAAACCGAATAATAGAACCCTTTTTGGTAACTTAAGGTGAAGTAAATTACGAATTTTTGAGGAACGAGCTTTCAACGTGTGGAAAATTTGCCGCTAAGGCATTTCCCAGTTTGTTTTCAACATAGGAAACCCACATGTTGTTCGCAAAAAACTTATTGATGAAAATTAATAATGGTTGGACGGAACGGGACAATTCATTGGCCACTATAGTCCGATCGACGCCAATGGACAACTTTTGGGGATTGTAAAAAAATTAATTTAAAACAGGACCTGGTAATGCTGATGTCAATAAAAATATTAGGTTTGTTCCAGCACGTCAAAAACCTACCGAACGATCACGCCCATGCGCAGTGATTAAAGTGCCCCAGAGAAGTGAAGTTATGGACGTCCGTTTTTTACCAACAAAATTGGGATCGTTTAGTTACGGTTTCAAAACGTAATTCGTACTGGCCTAAATTGAAAAGGTTTGTTCCAAAAGAAACCGGACGTTTAAATCTTTTTTTGAACTTTTTTTGGGCTCTTGGACCATGGGCTTTAAATAGTTTGGACGGTACGAAAAGTACAAACGTTGGATCGCTTTGGATCGTTTTGGGACTGTCAAATTAAAGTTTTGAATTTTTTTTTTTAAAAAATAAACTTTTCTACTTATTATTTTTGTGATCAAAGTTACAAATATCATTATAATATCGTCATCATCAAAAAGATAATTAAATTTAATGATGTCTTGGAGGTGTAAAAATTAATGAAATAATTAAACAAAGGAAATAAAAAATGCTACTGTTGCACGCTATTCGCTAAATAAAGTTAGGATTTTGCATAAAAATTAAATTAAGTTAAAATAAGGAATCACCAAGAAAAGAAAAACATTATGTGATCAAATGGTTTTAATTATAACATAAATTAAAAATTAAGTTAAGTTAATAAGATAAACAATTTTTTAACCTTAAATTTTAATTTTTAACCTTATCATAAAATGAAATAAACGTTTCCTTTTTAAAATAAATTAAACTCCCAAAATAACATCATAAAATAGGGCATAAAAAAAATTAAGTTAAATAAGTTGAAGTCAAAAGAAAAAAAAAAACATTATGTATCAAATGGTTTTAATTATACACATAAATTAAAATTAAGTTAAGTTAATAAGATAAACAACTTTTAACTTTCTTAATTTTTTTAAATTTTTTTAACTTACATAAAATGAAATAAACGTTTCCTTTTTTAAAATAATTAAACCCCACACAATAACATCTAAAATAGGCACAGAAACTCTCTTTCCCATGGATAAAAAAATGTAAAAAATTATATATTTTTTGACAAATATTTATTTAAGAAGTTAACAAATTACCGGACAGCTGCCAGAGAGTGCACCAAAACAGTTCAAAAACGATTTCAAAACGATCGGATTTCTTGTTGGAACAAACCTATTATTGAGCATTAAATTAACGTATTGAATTAAACAAATTCTAGTTTCATAGAAAATTCAATAGCACATTTGGAAACTTGTTACCAAGAATGCGTGCAAAACCAGGGGAATAACTTATCGTGTTACAATTAATATACTATCTTAAATTAATACTGTTTTATTGTTGAAATAAAAATTGAGTTTGTTACACCAGCCTTTATTATTTTAATTATTCAATTTTTAAACATCTTTAGTTCGAAAACCAGTGAATTTAGGCCTATTGTTTTATATAAAAAATGCTTAAAATGTTAAGCAGAATTGAAATATCAAGTCAAATACCGGGTGTCCTATTTGAAAAATCATAACTATGGTTTGCCACGTCTTTATGATGCATCCAAATTTGCTTCTACAACTTTCATATTAAACTTTTTTTGAAAAACTTCAAATAAAAAAGTCAAAGGAGGTGGTAGTTTTCGAATGGTCACCCGGTACCTGACAATATTCAGTGTTATTAAAGCCCTAAATATAAGTAGTAGTGCTCCAATTTCAGGACACTCTGTATCTATAACTGTATGCAACTTTATACTACTTAACCCATACAAATCAAAGTGGAATTGTCAGTTTTTAATACGGAACGAAGTACACGTAAAACCAATTTAATTTAACTCCCATTATGCAACGGACAGTCAAAGCCAATCTAAATAAAAATTGCAATCGAGAGAAAAAGTCTATATTTATGAATGATCCGGTTAGTCAAACTATAAAGATCCAATTTTCATAGAAAATTAAAGTGAAATTGTGAGAACATAACAAAAACATTGTAAAATGGTAATGAGTAAACCGATCATTTTAATAAAAAAGCCGCCAGCCAGCGCAACGTTCCGATCAAATGGATTACAAAAAACCGCGAAACTGCAGCAACTTTCCAAAGGATGCAAAGATAAAGCGTCGTCATTCTTTCACTATTTTTCAGGTATTGGTAAATTCAGAAATGCAAACTGGGATTAAACGACACATTAATTTTTTTTTTTTGAAATTTTTTGTAAAGTATATAGAGAGCCGGCCAATTAAGGCAAGACTTTAAATTACAAATAAAATCGGTTAAAGGGTTTGTATTAGTCCCAGCAATAAGTTAAAAATGGTAAAACGTAGAGGTACTGCTCCTAGAACTACGTGCGATACCTCATTCGATCCGGAATAATGTCTAGACCAGTATTTCTCAAAGTGGGCGATAACGCCCCTTGTGGGGGCTGGCGGTCTGAGGGGGCGGTAAGGGACCCAGAAAAATTGGGGTGCTGATGGATTTTAAGGGGCGATGGGTGGTTTGTAACTTTAGCTACTTCATATTTTTAGAATTCACTGAAATTAAAATCCTTTCACTACACAACATCCATTTATTAGTTTATATTTTTATTATATTTTATTGTATAAATATAAATTAAAAATATATTCATTTCATATTTTTAATGCGTTCACAACGCTATTTATATCTTAACATATTTAGTATAATAGGTATCAAACACTGAAAGATATTCGTTTCTTCGGTGTCGCAGGTGAGATCCCCACCTTCGAAGCACGTTTTAAAAATATGTACATATATTGTTGCGGTCAAGTAAAGCACTTGCTGAACGCGGGTTTTTTTATGTACCTAATCTAGTAAAAATAAAGAAAAAATAAAATTAAAATTAGAAGGTTGAATAATAAATCACGTTTGGCGCGAACAAATATTGTACAATTTATTTATGCAATCCTGTATTTTAGTCGTCAACGTTCGTCGGTCCGTGTTTGCGGAGTTCAGGTGCCCAAATACACAGCCTAGGCTCGCGACCGTTCGGCGACTGACGTGATGTGTCGTTTGCAAACGACTCGTCCAAAAAGAACGAATCAGTGACTGATTTGAATAAATTAATTCCCTTTTTCAATGGATTCGAATATTTTCGGCCACTTGCTCGCTCACTCTGCGATGAAAAACGAACCTAGTTTGGATGATTCGTTTCTTTCATAAGGTCACTAAGTCAGAATCGGACTCGAACTCGAAGATTCGGTATTTTATGACGGCAAATCGGTCGTTTTTGCGCTACGACCTGGCAAGTGGCGAGCGGTCTGTTATATTTCGATTTTGCTCACATTACCAGAGATGTATTAGGCAAACAATTTATGCGTATTGTCGGAATGAGTCAGTTTTGGCTATATACCTATTTGGCAATTAAAAGGAGTTTTTTTACTTGTTTTAACTATTCTTTTGAACAAAGACTTAATTTGGAGGTACATTTGTAGGCTTTATTAACTATAGTTTTTAAAAGTTTTCTTCCAAATATATTTTTTAAAATAATAATTATACCAAAATGAAATAAATGTAAATCATTTCTTTATTTAAGATAGCTATCACATTTTTTGTGGAATTCAAAACCGACCGAGTCCGTCCGTCACATAATAAAGTGAATTGGTTGCGAACGAATCTTGTCAAGTAAATGAATCAAATAAATCGATTCAGTAAAAAGATGTGAACTTCCTACCTCTAGACGTAACGTTCCGCGGCATGCACGCATCGTACTCGCTCGCCCTCCAGCCACTCCGCCCGCTACGCCGATACCCTTAATATTGTAAAGTTGAATTATTATTGCTCAATGTTGATTATTGTTAATTTTGAATAAAAGATACTCTTAATATTGTAAAGCTGCATTATTAGTGCTCTCTCTGGTAAGCAAAATATCGTTTAGAATATAGGTTTAATTAAACTCCAGGCGAGACTAATATGTTATTGAGATTTTAAAGGTGAAAAAAAATGGGGGGCGCTACAAAATAACTAATTTGCAAAGTGGGCGTTAGACGAAATAAGTTTGGGAACCTCTGGTCTAGACAAATGTATCGGAAGCGTTTATTAACACAAAAAAGAAAAATGCAAAAGTTATAAACATTTAAAGATAAAAAAAGGTACTTTGATTTTCGCAGATATCTCAAAAACTATTAATATTTTAGAAATAAAAAAAAAGATACTTAAATAGGAGGAAATTTCCAAAAAAAAACTTCCAACTTCCAGAACTCTATCTTCATTAATTACAATTTTAATTTAACGATAAAAATGGGCCTCCGCGCGACATTTTTCGTTGCGCGCTTGGCGTGAAAACCGAGTACTTCACACTACATAATTTTTTTCGAGTGTTAAATGCTAATTGAAACTTTTTTTTAATTATGGGGTATTTAGAACACTTCAAAGAATTTATTTCCGTTAAAAATTTAACTTAAAGTTAGTTTTCAATATGTTAGACCAGGGGTCTCCAAACTACGGCCCGAGGGCCACATCCGGCCCGCGGACAGATTTTGTCCGGCCCGCGGAGAGCTAGCATACATGAAAACTCCTTTTAGAGAACAAATAATTTTTATAGCAAATTAAATTTAGTTTACTGAAGTATTCTAATTTTATGTTGAATAATTATTAATATGACATCTACATTGATATGGTCATGGGCTAACTCCGCTAACTCATAACATTCTTGTAGGCTTATTGTTATTGTTTTTGTGATAAGTTGGATAAAGAAACACAGAATTGTAATGAGTAAAGACATGTATAATATGCAGAAAATTTAACTTCAGTATATAATAACTAACAAATTATTGAAATGATTCCAACTAACATTTTATACATTTTAAATAATCACATAACTTATAACAAACATAATGACATATGAAATACTAATGAGATTTATGTAATTGAGATTTTCCACTGACAATAGTTTGTAGTTGTGGACTAATTTTACTTGTACCAATTATTAAAAGAGATTTAAGATGCTCATCAGTTAATTTCGATCTGTAAACATTTTTTGTGTACTTCATTTTGGAGAAGGTTTTCTCACACAAATAAGTAGTACCAAAAACAGAAAACAGACCACGAGCAAATTTATGCAAATTATCAAATTGTGTCAGTGGAAGACTCTTATAAAATTCCAACAAAGATGAGTTTTGATATTTGTTCTTAATTATATCACTGCATTGTAGATCAATCATTTCCATTTGAAGTTCCGGGGCTAGGGTTTCAATGTCAGTATCAAAAGGATTCTGAAAAATCTTAATTTGATTCGCAATGGCATCAAAGTCCGAGAAACGAGTATCAAAATTTATCTTCAAAGCACTCAAAGTTTCGATTGCAAAATCGATAGGAAACTCAGTCTCAGTAGTGTGGCTGAATATTTCACATGTTTTAAAATGTGAAAAACATTTACTTCGTAGTTGTGATGAAACAGTCTCAATTTCTTCCGGAATGATTTGATATTAGTGTATAAATCAGGAAGATGCTGGTTTTTTCCTTGCAATCCCAAATTCAGTTCGTTCACATGTTTTGTCAAATCAACATAGAATGCTAACTTCCACAGCCATGCGTTGTTTTATAATTCAGTAAGAGGGCGATGCTTTTCATTCAAAAAAATTTCGATCACTGCTCGAAGTTCAAAAAAGCGCTGAAGGACTTTCCCACAACTAAGCCAGCGTACGGCAGTATGATAAGGTAAGTCAGTTTCTCCAATCTCTTCAATAAATTGTCGGAATTGTCGGTGATTCAGCCCAAAAGATCTGATAAAATTAACAGTTGATATGACAGGTTTCAGAACGTCAGACATATCCAAACATTTTCCGCACAAAGACTGTTGATGAATGATACAATGTAAGACTAATGGTTTTGAACCACCGTCATTTTCTACAGCCTTTGACACAAGAGCGACCATTCCCTTATCTTTCCCACTCATGTTTTTGCCTCCATCAGTTGTAATACATTTCAAGTTTTTCCATCGAAGGTTCTTTTGATTAATGGCCATTTCAACTCCTTTAAAAATATATGTACCAGTAGTTGTGCCATGAATACTATACATATCAAGAAGTTCTTCGTGCACTTCATAGCTTTTATCTACTCCTCGAATATAAATCAACACCTGAGCAGTATCTGACACATCCGTTGACTCATCCAAGGCCAAAGAAAACCACTCAAAATGTCCATTTTTGTCGAACAGTTGAGAGGATATATTTTCAGCGATGTTTTCTACCCTTCGAGCCACAGTGTTTGCTGACATACTGACAGTTTTAATAAATTTACCTTTTCAGGGCACATTTCTTCGGCTACTGCAATTATGCATTCTTTGATCATTTCTCCATCGGTGAATGGTTTTCCACGTTTTGCAATTTCAAGAGCCACACGAAAGCTGGCACGAGTTGCAGCCTCTTGTTCAGTTTTGAGTTTTGTAAATGAAGATTGCTGCGATTTCAATCCGCTGCATAGCTTCGAATTTTTCTGTCCGCAAACTTCCTGTATATTTTGAGTAATTTTGAAAATGTTTTGTTTCATAATGACGTTTAATGTTATATTCTTTGAGAACGGCCATGCTTTCATTGCAAATCAAACATAGCGCCTTGTTACTGGACTCAATTACGAAATACTGAATGTTCCACTGATCTTTGAATTTTCTGCATTCACTATCAATTTTTCGCTTCTTTTTTATACTACTAATTCACACACAAAAGCAACAATTCAAATCAAAATACTGTTATAAAGATGTCTTAAACTTAAACATGCACAAACACGTTTTAAGGAGGTATGCAATATTTTATTTAACAACAGTGTCATAGGAACTGACTTGTGGTTGCGCCACTAGCCTTCTTATATATTCCAATTACTGCCATCTAGAAGTGAGTGGAAGACACCAGAACTTTCTCGAATCAACGAGATTATTCTGTACGTGCTATTAGCGCCATCTGTTAGCGATAGGAGGTACTACCTATATATCCGCTTGTGTCCACCAGATGTCGTGTCACGTTACTCCTCATGGCTCGTACTCTACGACTAATCTAGAAATTACAGATAATGACAGGAAAATTAATAATATGCAGTGTTACCGTTTTGCGGACTTTAGTCCGATTTGCAGCCTTTTTAAACGTTGTGTACTTTTTCGGACTTTTTTCATCAGTGGGCTATTTCACTTCTTACCACCGGCAACAATGATAATATGGTTTTGGCCCTCGGAACTTACTGGAGTAATCAGTATGGCCCTAAGGCTGGAAAGATTGGAGACCCCTGTGTTAGACAATTGTCAGTTAACAAAATTGTTTCGAACTTTCGTCCTCATTGTACATTAAAAAAATGCTTAAATAATTGTCGTATAAATTTTTCGCTTCGTAAAACCCTTTTTATATACATACTTAACAAGATAACTCCATAAAAGTTTTTAAAAAATTAATCCTTTGTTTAAAATATATTTATAATTATGGCAAAAAATGAAAAATTAGAGTTATATTGTCAAAGTTATAAAATTATTATAAACAAAGCATTGGCTATGTTCAGGAGGTAAAGTACCTTGGATTAACTCTGGATTCTAAGCTAACCTGGAATCCACATATGCAGAATGTGATAATAAGGGCAAAATGGCTCTAATGGCTACCAAAAGAGCTGTGGGGAAGAATTGGGGATTTCAGCCACGCATATACACTGGTTGTACACTGCTGTGGTAAGACCCATGATAACCTACGGTTCAACTATCTGGTGGCCAAAAATAGAACAGAGAAAAGCAGAGCTGGAGTTATCCAAACTCCGCGACTAATGCTCTGTATAACGGGAGCTATTAGAAGCACTCCAACTGCAGCCATGGAAACCCTACTAAGCCTCCCCTCTTGGTATAATTATTAAGGCGGAGGCGAGGATTGGGGCATACAGGCTGAAATGTAACGGCAACTGGTGCTCTGGGCCTGCCCTAGGACACACCAGGGAAAAACGAGCAGTATCACAAACCCAATATTTGAGATGGGGAGTGATACAATGCCAAAACGAATAAATACACACAGACCATACAAAACCCAGCTTACCTGGGGCGGTAGTGAGCGATCTCCTGGTCAGTCTCGGAAGTTGGTTTGGTATACCGATGGATCCAAGACTGACAATGGAGCCGGCGCAGGAATACATGGTATGACCCCAGGTTCAATGCTTATGCTTCCCTGGGGAAATATGCCACTGTTTTCCAGGCGGAAATATATGCCATTGAACTTTGTCTGCGAGAGAACTTGAGGAGGAGATATAAGGGCAGGGACATTACTATCTTCTCTGGATAGTCAAGCGGCCATAAAAGCTTTGGCATCCCAACAAGTCAACTCAAGGTTGGTTTGGAACTGTCTGCAATGCCTCCTAAACCTGGCTAACCACAACAAAGTTACACTTTCCTGGGTGCCAGGACCGGGGAAATACAGGGCAATGAAATGCAGACCCCCTGGCCAGGCGAGGCTCCGCAGCAATGTTTGTGGGTCCTGAACCTTTTTTTGGAATACCAAAAGCCTCGGTTCGGGGCCCTACATGACTCGGTGGATTCAAACACAACATCAGTCATACTGGAACCACATTCCAAGGCAAAATCACAGTAAATCAATGCTGGACTCACCATCGAAGCATTGACAAGTGAACTACTAAAACTAAATAGGAATCAGATTAGGATAGTGACAGGATTAATAACCGGACACTGCACCCTAAGAAAACATATGCACACTATGGGCATCTATAGAGAAGAACCCATTTGCAGACTATGTGACGAAGAGGAAGAGACAGCCTCTCACATCATATATGAGTGCCCTGCACTTACATACTGGAGAACAAACCAAAACCTCTGGTGGACCTAACCACCAGGGGGGACCAGAAAAGAACAGTAAAAGGGCTACTACACCTGTCTAAGGTGACAAACCTTTTAACTAAAAAAAAAATACACAAGGATACAACAAGCCCTGTAGGCGCAGTGTCGAGGCGGACAAAACCTCAACTTGTGTATTTCTTTTCAATCAATCAATTGGAATTTTATAAACTTTTATGGCGTGATCCTGTTAGAAATATAAGAGAGATTCCAACGACAACATTATTTTTTATTGAGAATGAAGACGAAAGTTCGAAACAATTTTGTTAATTAACAATTGTCTAACTTGTTAAAAATTTAAGTGTTCTGAATACACCATAAATTTTTTAAAATTTTTCAATTCATATTTAAAACCCAAAAAAAAAATATTTAGTGTGACCTACGCGGTTTTACCCAAGCGCGCAACCGAAAAATTAAATTATAATTATACAGGGTGATTTATTAGGAAATGTCAATACTTTAGGTACGTGTTCAGGGTCCAAAAATAAACAAAAAGTCTATATAAATATGAGTCCCAATGCCTTCGTTTCCGAAATATTATAAGGTGTTAAATTTTTTTTTTTACAAGAAAAAAAGATTTGAACATTTAAAACCTAGCTTATGTTTTGTGACCATAATTAAAGAACAATAATTTTTATTAAAATTAAAACACATATTTTTTAATTATATATATATAGATGCGTTGTATTTTTTTAAAATCCAAATATCTCGAAAAACGGTTCTCATATCAACTTTTAACAAGTATACCTTTTTGTCGTAAAAATGACAAAACAATTATTTAATTTACTCAAAAATGTAATAAAGGGTCGTACCAATAAGTTGTGATTGTTCAAAATAATAAAATGAAGTGTAGGTGGCGCCCCCTACAAGTAAGAGCCGTAATAAGTTTTGATTCGAATCCGTCATACCAAAAAACCCCCGGATGCCAATTTTTACTCCAATATTTACATTATCATAGATTTTATTTAAAAAATAGACGGACCCATATTTGTATAAGCTTTTATGTTTATTTTTGGACCCTGACTACGTACCTGAAGTATTGACATTTCCTCATGAATCACCCTGTATAAGAGGGGTTTAACTCCATTCCACTAGGAACACACAGTACTGTTTTCAAACGAAATATATGCTTTACTGCACTGTAAAGAAAATAACAGGAGAGCTTACAAAAACAAGCGAATCTGCTAATAACAGACAGTCAGGCGTCACTAGGCGCACTAGTAAACCCCAATTTGACTTCCAAGCTGACATGGGAATGCCAAAAAGAACTGGAGGTCCTGAAGAACGCAACAGAGTAACTCTCCTGTGGGTACCAGGACATCGGGAATAGAAGGCAACGAAAAAGCGGATGAGCTTGCAAGACATGGATCATCCACACCATCTTTGGACCAGAACCTACCCTTGGGTGAAAACCACAGCACGAGGGCAAACCAGGGAATGGATCCGAAACAAACACAAGGAATACTGGGAAAACCTCGGTAGAATAAGACATGGAAAAGGGCTTCATAAGGGGTCCATCCAAAAGAACGAAGGAAGAACTACTCAGACAAAGTAAGAAAAGACTTCGCATAACAGTAGGGTTAAACAGGGCACGATAACCTAAGGGCACCTAACAAGATAGGCTCATACAATGGGGACCCAAGTTGCAGAATGTGCGACGAGGGGGGAAAACCTACAATACTGTGTGAATGTGAAGCGTTAAATTACAAAAGACAGGCATTATATTGGCAACCGAAAATGAGCCCACAGGAATATATCAACCAACCAGTCTCGGGTTATACAGACTTGTCGAAGAAACAAGACCAGTGGGAGGATTGGTATAAAAGACAATGGGAGATTAGGCACAAAAAGTCCAAGAGGCTGCGCTGCCCCAGTGAAAGACGGCTCCCAGGAAGAAGAAGAAGAAAAAGAAGAAGAAGGGGTTCCAACGACAACATTATTTTTTATTGTAGAACGACGACGAAAGTTTGACATAAACAAGCATCTGACGCCTTGTCACACCTTGTCTGTTAAAGTAAGGTTAGTTTAACAGTTCGAAAAGATTTCCGAATCCGGTACGTCAAAAAAAAAGAAAAGTCAAACTTTATGCTCTATCTCTCTCGAAATCCGTACGGAACGCGTCCCCCTTTTCGGCGTATCAATAGGCCTTTTCATCACAATTTTTTTTGTGCGCATGCGTCAGTATCCGCCATTTTTTTCGTTCTGTTTTTTGTAAACAAGCATTTAATAGGGCCTGTAAACACATAATTAAAATAAAAAAATACTAAAGAAAGTATAGTTAGTTATTGAAGAAAAGAAATACGAAAATAAAGAAAAAAGTGCCTTAATTAGCAAATAGGTTTTTTATCGATTATTATAATGATATCAGTACGAAAAGGAACGAAGAAGCGGTGTTGTTATGGAGTATGTAAAGTGATACACGCTATAAATCATTTAAATACAATACAATTTAATCAATATAACAATTGTTTATATGTGGTAGGCCTAATTAGAATAAAATTATAGATATTTTTTGTATAGTAAAAAGTAATAATGCCTAACCTCTCAATCAGCTCACTTTTTTCCTTTTTAAAGCACGTCCATGACATTTAAGCTACCTTTTTAATTGCGTACAATTATGGGCTTGAACTAAATTATAAATCAGTGAAGCACCATCAACGTTTTTTTTCCAGTAAATGTTTTAAATTTGGGGGAGATAATACTGCATTCCCAGCCATTGTCGATCAAAACAGTACGAAACTTTTGAATTGCCGCCATTTCAACATGGCGACTGCGCTTCGCTTCACATGATGAAAAGACCTATCAAGCAGTCTCATTTTTAGTACATTTGTCTATGGCTATCGCTCATATTTTTCGAAGCCTTCTAACTATTTGTCGCTGGAAACCAACGAATTCTTGGATAGAAATAAAGTAAACAAACCTTGTTTGGCATAAATATATTCAGGGGGGCAACGAGGGATAGTTCTTGTAAACACACTGCACCGGCAAAATTAATTAAAGACACTGAATAACATAACTCCGGAAATAATAACTTATTATTACATCTTTAAAATCGATGATTCTTTATTGTTAAAAATATTTTTAAAACTATTTTTGTTTATTATCTGAAGTCTCGGGACAGATATGACATTTACTTTAGATGCTCATTTCGGTTGCTGTTGATCAAGTCAGTTTACAAAACGTGTTATTGAATAATACAACCTACTAGAAACAGATAAAATGACATCGAAGTGCTGTACAACACCTGATTTACTATCAATTTTATTAAACGAATGCAGCAGCTGTCCAAAATAACCTTGTTGCCGGTGCTTGGAACTGTCATATTAATAAATGTTTATATTTAAATCGATGTTGCCTATATTAACACAAAAACCAATATTTTTAAATAATTTTATTACATTATTTTTAAGGTAATTTCCTGATTTTGGTATCTGGCAATTTGTTTACGTTTTTCCAAAACAAAAACAAACAGATCACTATACCAAACACCCTGTCTACAAACTGGCGGTGCGTTAATTCTAGTCCTTGAGTTCGTTGCTGGAAACACACTTCTCGACTAGACTAATTGGTAAAATTCAGAAATGCAAACTGGAATTAAACGACACATTAAATATATTTTTGGAAAAATTTTGCATAGCACATGGAGAGCGGGCCAATTAAGGTAGTTCACTTGTAAAACGGCTTTTTTAAGAATTTAATAAAATTGAAATACAGGGTTAATAAAAGTGTTTTATTAATTGAAAAAAAAAATATTTTTTATCATCTATGAAACGAGATATTAACAATTAAAACATTGTCAATATCTGTCATGTATGAAAGCCATGCATTCATTTCGGAATATCTCAAAAACGGTTTTTACGATACCTTTTAAAAACTAATGCAATATAAATCAAAGAATTAGAAAATACAAAAAACCTGAATTTGTTGATCGTTTTTTTAAAAAGATATTGATATTTGACAGTTTACATAGGTCTGTTTGTTATTAAGAAATAATGTACACTATTTTATTGTTTTTTTACGTAATCGCTCTTATGGAAGGTGTATTTTAGGACATGGTAGGTCCAAAAAGTGCAAAAAAAAGTGTAAAATATTAATGAATAACGAACAACCTCATGTCGCCGTTGTCAAAACGTAAAGGCGTATCTCAAAAAATAGCAATAATGGTTTAGATACGCCAATAAACAAATATGTATGTCCACCTTGTTGAGATGAAGAGAAAATATTTTAACCTATAGGATATCTTGACTTACGCCTCTTTTAAACAATAATACCGCTATTATTAAAGGCGTATCTTAAATTTTGCATGTCGGTTCCTGTCTGAAACGAGATTTGAACGAAATTATGAAGGGTAAACTATTGCAATAGTTCGATGGACGAGTCTCTGTCTACAGAAAGAATGATTCTTGTTTCTTTTTAGTAAAAGGTGTAGTTACAAAGGAAAATAATATTTTTGATTTGTAATAAATTTCACTCTTTTTATGCCTTATATTGGAATAATAAACAGTTGAGCTCCAACTTTTCAGTGATTTTTTTGGGCCACCCTGTAGGCCTGCACAAAAATGTTTCATTTAAAAAATGTTCCTAGGGTCTAAGCACAACGTACTCAAACTTTGAAAAATCGTTCGAGAGCCAGAATCCATGTTTGTCCTTTAATTAGTTACAAAGGAAAATAATAAATTGTAAAAAAATAATAATTTGTTTCACAGGCCGAAAAGAGACCAATGTGGTTAAAGCAAAACATTTTACGAAGGATCAAAGGAAAGAAAGTTAACGTGCAAGAAGCTTATTTGCTTCTTCACCACTAATCATTGACAAAGTAAAGACGACTTAGCTTATAGTGCCATTTCATACACGCTTAAGAAGGCTGGTGAGTTGTGTGTACCATTTCAACAAACCAGTATTTTGACTTAATAACGTATACCTCTTGGATTTTAATGATTTTTGGACTACAAAACTTTTAGTGACAACCTTAGAGTAGCTCTATATGATTCAACGATGAGGAAGACAAACATTTAAATGGATAACATAGTAAAATTAAGGTCAAGAAGAACTATTTGCATAATATATTTTTTTAAAACGAGCCACTTGGATCAAAATGATCGATCACTGCCCTTAAAGCGTTAAAGTGCCCATTTACTGGAAAAACAACCCAATAAGTTAAATAAAGGGCCTTGCCCAATATCACTGGCAAAGTATAATGATTTGAAGGCTCTCTACTCAGGTAACACGCCAGTGATAAAGCTACGGCACTTCTATAAATCTTTACCGTTTTTTTTTTATTAAATAATTTTAATTTTTTTAAGGCTTAGGGTATTTTTGATGCAGCTCAGAAAAAGCTGCTTTTGTTTATTTTGTTTTTTTTTTGTTACCAAGATTAGAAAGTATAGGATCTTTTTGTTTAGATAATACTTTTACTAATCAGGTGAAAAATGTTTTTTAAGTGTATATTTTTCGTAACTCATACCATATTATTTTTCTATTGTTAATCTTGGGTATTTTGGCTAATCAAGCATAATATTTTTTATTGCTTCTTAGGTTTTGGTGTTATAACCACTTTAATTTTGGTTTGAAAAAGGTTGTTGAAAATATTAAAATATTTTATTAAATCCAAGCTGTTTTTTAGTTAAAAAAAACAAATTTTTTTTTTAAATAACTTTTTGTTAATTATTTTGTACCTAAGTTTAAATTTAAAAGTATATTATACGTCTTTATTTAAAAGGGCGTATCTCATTAATATAGGGGATATAATTTATTATTAGCAGCAATACAGGCGTATCTTGAACAAATGATAAATAATAACAATAAAAATTCAATCAACAACAATTTCAGTTCCTAAATAGTTCTTAATTATTGATGATAAATGTAAAAAAGGATAATTTATATCTAATAGTTTTTCACCGAAGCTGCACTTAAGGTTACCACTTTTCTAATAATTGCTCTACTGTAAAGTTATAAAAACCGAGATACGCCTTTACGGATTTTTAACGACGATGTGTTATGTACAGTCGCCCAAAAAATTATACTTTCAAGCATTGAGAACCTTTAACATTTGGTAAAGCGTTTTCGATCTTATTTGGAACAGCGTTTAATTTGTGGTCAATTCAAAATACTGCATCACGAATTAAACCAAAATAGGACAAAATATAATTATCCGTACTGGTACTAGTCAAGAAAATTCCGGTCCGTTCAACAATCAACTTTTGTTGGAGAGATGGGCGAGTACGGCGCAAATGGCATGGAGAAGACGAAGATAAAAGATGTTCATCTCAATCTTGATTTGACTTGAGGACGGGTCGGGCTTTACTTACTATAGGGTCATACTTTTGTCTTCGTCGCGAGTGAGCTACCCTAAACGACACCTTAAATTTAAAAAAAAAAATTTATATATATATTAGTCCGGAAATAAAAACGAAAAAAGTGCAAAACCTGCCAATTTTTTCAAAATGCATGATTTGCATGAAAATTTGGGATTAACATAACTTACCCTCCTTTTCAAAATCTGTATGTGCCAATGGGCGCTCTTATTTTTCAGGGGTGAAAACTACCCTTTATTGCTAAAAGCTATAAAACTATACATAGAAGCTTAAGTTGATAAAGTTTGACTAAAATAAAATTGAAAAAGGGATTTTGTTTCTTTGAAACATTATTTTAAACATTTTAGCCCTTATCAACCCCTATTATGATATAAAAAATATTATTGCCCAAAAAATTTTATATTATCACAGTGTTTTGCTTAAAAATTTGGGATTAAGCAACTTACCCTTCTCTTCAAAATCTTCATTATGCTGAAGGTCGCTTTTTATTTTTAGGGGTGGCTCTCCTTATTGCAAAACCCTTAAAACTTTCATATTAAAACATAAGTCACATAAATTAGGTTTATATAAGTTGAAAAATTAGTATTAAATTCTTTGAAACACTATTTACTATATTTTAACCCCTAATTATGATTTGATGAAAAAAAAAATGATTACCCTAAAAAAAATTAATATATTGTCACAGAGTTTAATTAAAAAATGTGACTGCTCAAAAGTATTACCAATTTAAATTTGTAATTTTTTAATCCTTAAAAACCCACCTCTTACAATCTTACAATGCAAAAAATAGTATAAGACGGTGGATTAAAAAAAAACATCGAATCGCTTTTAGAATGCTTCAAAAATTGTTTTTTAAGCCTAACTCCTTCAGTTTTTGTGATAAAAATTTCTTTAAAAACTATTTTGTTGGTTTTTTAAGAGCAATAAGGTCCTATATATTAAAACTGTTTTAAACCCTTACTTTTCTAAAGGGGTGAGTTTATATCTCACTTAATTTTCGTCATGCAATAAATAAAAAAGCAAAATATTTGTAGTTCAAAAAGCAATTTTATATCTTATTAATTTTTACGTATCTTCCTTAGTTTTCGAGTTATTTTCAAGAAAAGGTAATTTTTTATTAAAATTCTGAAGTTTTATTTTCACTTGCAGCTTCATTTTTTTCAAAATTAAGCAATTTAAATCGGTTAAAATTTTAGAATGCATTTATGATACATAGATAAAGAGAACTGAAACAGAGGGCTACGAGTCATTTTAATTAGAGTGCGGTAATTATGGGGTTGTTTTCGGAGATTTTTGCACTCAAAAAATTTTGGCCTAACACTGTTTTAATGACAACTCACTCAACTTTTATGACACATCCCTTTTTCTTTAAAGAAAGGTCTTTGCAAATGCTTCAAAAAAGTTTATATTGGTTTTCCTTGAAAAATACGTAGATTTTGCGTTATTTGCCTTTGAAATTTTGCATGTGTTTGATGCATAACAGCTAACCTTTAACAAAACGCAACTTGGTTTGAATTGGTTTCACAGCAATTACAAAAAAAATCATTGTATTCGGTTTTTTTTTAAAGCTACAATTTTCTTATTTACAGTTTTTTTCATAAAATGTATATTTATCGAGTTATTTGCAAAAAAATGCATACAACATTTTTTGCTAAGAAATTTCTTTTGTATCCATTTCTTTGGTCAAAATATTTTTTTTAAAAATGCACCCTCGAGTCACCTACTGTCAAAATTTCAAGTTATTCTATGCATTTTGAAAAAAATTCTAGGCAAAATAAGTTTCCTGGACTAAATTTGTTGCTGAAAATAGTGCTCCGTGCGCCTGTTTCGGAATGAGTATGAAAAATCGTAAAATTTTGTTAACCTAGAAAATTCGTTGTATACAAATTTTAAATAATTTTATTGAGTACACTATAGAAAGGACCCCGAGGCGAAAAATTTATAGGGTGATTATTTAAACAGTTATCTAGCTTTCAATGAAGACGAAGGTACGAAAGGAAATAGTTAATAAACAACAGGCTAGCTTTTTGAAAAATGCATTTAAATATTTTTTTCAACGGGACTTTCATTTCTCCAGTGTTGACAATGACACCATATTTTTTCAAATTTTTAAATAAATATTTAGTGCTTTAAAAAATATATTTAGATTTAGTACATACTATAGCAACAAATTAAAATTATAAATATTAAAGCTAGAGATCCGGACGTTAGGACTTTTTTATCGAAAATTTCCTCCTCTTTAAGGATCTTTGTTGAAATTTTCCTTTCTTGTATAGTTTTTGAGTTATAAAAAAAAGACATGACGCATTTTCAGAATTGCATTTCGCGTCGAATAAGGCATCGCTCATATTTTTCGTATCCTTCTTTCTCTTCTTCTCTGGGAGCCGTCTGGATTCACTCCGGAGGCAGAGCAGCCTCTTGGGCTTTTTGTGCCTAATTTTCCATTATCTTTTATACCGATCCTTCCATTAGTCTGTTTCTTCCAAGTCTGTATAACCCCGAGACGGGTTTGGGTTTTATTTTATATATTCCTGTGGACTCATTTCCGGTTGCCCAAATAATGCCTGTCTTTTGTGATTCAAATTTT
Source organism: Listronotus oregonensis (assembly GCA_019359885.1). Classification (NCBI taxonomy): domain Eukaryota; kingdom Metazoa; phylum Arthropoda; class Insecta; order Coleoptera; family Curculionidae; genus Listronotus; species Listronotus oregonensis. The sequence continues at coordinate 18,396 of JAHBCN010001921.1, forward strand.
ACATTCCCCAGGATATGGTGGCTGTTTCTTCCCCTTGTCGCACATTTTGCAACTTGGGTCCCCATTGTATGAGCCTATCTTGTGTAGGGTCCTCTAGGTTATCGTGCCCTGTTAGTAACCCTACTGTTTCGAAGTCTTTTCTACTTTGTCGAGTAGTTCTTCTTCGTTTTTTTGGATGCCCCCTTTTAAAACTTTTTTCATTCTAATCTACTAGGTTTCCCCCTATTCCCGTGTTTGTTTCGGTTTTCGGGTTTGCCCTCGTTCTGATCCAAAATATGGTGTGGGTGATCCCTGCCTCGCAAGCTCATCCCTTTTTCGTTGCCTTCTTTCCCAAAAGTCCTGGTACCACTAGAGGTTTCTCTGTTGCGTTCTCCCAGGACTTTCTTTTTTTGGGATTCCCATGTCGGTTGGACTTACCTTGGGGTTTACTAGGCCCCCAGTGACTCTTGGCTGTCTGTTATTATGCAGACCCCCTTGTGTTTATAAGCCCCCCTGTTATTTTCTTTTGCACAGTGCAGTAAAGCATATATTTCCTTTTTAAAAAACATAACTGTGTGTTTCTAGTGGAATGGAGAATTGTGAATTCCTCATTTCACTGTATAGTCTGTCTCAAAGGATACCGTGTTAGCTCTTGCCTTCATTTATGGATTATACCTGCCGACAGCAATAAAACTGCGGATCGGTAGGTATTAGGACGAAATTTGGGACGGACTTTAATAATATAAAGATTTATAATTTATTGTTTATTTAGGTAAGTATAATCTTAAAATTACATTGGGATTTTTTTTCTTTTACAAAATAATTACATTTTTTAAACTAAATATCTAAATCTAATTCTGTTTCACTATAAGAGTCATCATTGAGATTAATTTCAATGGATTTATGTTGTTTTGGATAGAAATGTAAAAATCCTCAATTTTTATAATGTGCTGTAGTGAATTTTTCCCGCTCTCAACTGGTATGTTAGTAATTACAAAAAAAATTTTTTTTTTTTTTTTAAAAAACAAATTTTTTTTTTTTTTTTAAAAAACCCGGGAACCCTTTAAAAAAAGGGTTTTTTTGGTTTTTTTTTAACCAAATTTTTTTTTGCCCTTTTTTTTTTTTAAAAACTTTGAAATTTTTTTACTTTTTTTTGGGTTTCCCCAAATTAATGCTCTATGAAATTAAACATACAGTGATACGGAGGAAGGGAAGGGAGTATCCCAGCCTGTTCACCAAATTATCACATACATATTGTTTTTAATTGCATATGAATTTAGGACTTCCAAAAGTTGCGTTTTTTTGTAACTAAATTCAAAATAAATATCATTTTCTAACAAATATTCCTGGATTTCACTTTTTAAACTTGATAAAGCTAGTGCTTTGTTTAGCAAACGGTGTGGTAGCTTGCGTTATCCATGACAATAACACTGTTGTTTGGAATTTTTTTTAAAGATAATTTTGAAACCATTTTTAAAAAAACTTTGCACTTGTATCCTCATGATAATCCAAGCTAGAATCCTTAATATTTTTTGCAGACAACACAAGCAGTTTGGCAAATCCGTCTTCTGAACCAGCGTGCTTTTGGTAATGCGTTTTCCTTTATTTGAAGGTGCTTTCGTCTGACAGTTTGATGGAATCAACCCCCCTTTTGGGATACTGTGTCGTGTGTATCGAACCATGTTTCATCAAGGTAAATTATGGATCTGTTTTCTAACCTAAATCTTTTAATTTCTGAAGGTAATTAAATTTTCAGGGGTAATCTGTGCATTCCATTACTACTTGTCTTTTGTCTATTTTGCGGTATTTAAATCCCATTTTACAAACAACTCTATGGGGGTGGCACGGCTAATATTTATATTGGTTTCGTCTTCGTCTAGCTTTTTTTTAGTTTATCCAAGGTAGGCATAACTCCGCTTCATAAAGAAAATATATTTTTTTCCTTCTTCTTAGGTCCCGATCACTATTGTCATACGTGAGATTAAATCACTACGTTTTTTTCTTTGTTCAATTCTTCACTAATAATAATATCCTTATCGATGATTTTGGGAGTTTTTGTAAATAGACAAGTTTCTTTTAAAGCTTCTTGTTTATTAGACCTCTACTGATTAAAGTTTCATACACATTTTTAACAACCTGTTTTGCATCTAATGACAAATGATTTCGAGCGACATAATTTCCGTAAAACAACTTTTTCGAAAGCACAGTAAAAACTTTATTCAACACGGGAACTAAAATATTACCCAAAATATTTATTTTCCTAATGGTTAATACTCAAAAAATACCTGGCCCACCCTGCCCTTATGAACAAAGGGGTTTACCCAATAACAATAGGTAATAAAATCGTTAAAGGTTTATTGGGGTATGGTCCGCAAAGCCATCACGATATACTTTGAGACAGACTATACTGTGCCAAAACACATTATTTGTGTTTATTCTGATCTTTTTAAAAATGGATAGTACTCATTTTAAAATGTATTTCAATGTTTTCGGCGTCAATGCAAGAAACGGCTGTGTAACCTTATAAAGAAGTCAAATTGACGTCCACAACTGGCCTTTTGCAAATTTGCAATAATATATACTATGGCCTGTAGTAAAAACCCAGTACATAGTTGTTTCCTCAAACTGATACACTAAGACAAAGTATTACAAAGTATATATTCTACGTAGGTAAGCAATAAACATCATTTTTTCCTGTCGACACGTCCACCCCCACATCCAAAATTAAAGCTTTTTTATTTATCTCGCTGTAAAATATTATTTTCATCCTCTCTTTGTCGTTTTATTAAAAATATATTTTACACTTTTCAAATAAATTTTTTCTTGCAGGCCCCCAAATAAAATACAAGTGACTCTTATTATATCGCTGAAAAAGTTATTTGTCGATCTCGTTTGTCGTTTTATTAGAAAAATATTTTACACGTGTTTCATAAAATTTATTCAAATTCGATAACGTAAAAACAGAGTGAGTCGCATACCGATTTTCGAACTTGAAAATACCAAGAAATATCGTTGCAACTATTGTTTTACCGTTCTTGCAAGGCGATGGTTTCAACATTTCGTTCGTGTTTTAAAACTATTTTTTAAATAACACGTTTTTTTAAAACCTTTAAAGTTTTTGTATTTTTGCTTTATAACGAAATATTTTCTTACAAACTTTAATATTTCATAAAATTGCCTTTATTAGTTATTTGATAAAAATAACCTTTTATTAAGAAAATTCCTTTTTTAGAATCTAACAAATTTTACTCAGTTGTTCTGTATATAAGTTAGTCGAAAACATATTGGTAAACTTTTTATCGCATAAAATAAAGATAGAGAAACAAAACCTAATTGCCAGCACAACACGAAAATTCTTTCAGAAAAAGAATGTCCGAGAACAAAAGCGTCCTCACACACACTCTGGAAATCCTTAAGGCCAGGCCTGAGGAGTTTTTTTTTTGGTCCCCCAGTGTGTGTGGCTGGCATCGTCCTACTCGGCCCCAAAAAAGGTTTATTTAGGACTAATAAGCTTATGGTGTTTACCAACAAGGTGTATTGTAGTTAATAAGTACATATCATGCAGATAGTGGTAAAGAAATTTAGTTCTATGTTGATATCTAACTACCTATAGTAGGATAAAGCGGAGACAAAATTAAAATAAGCAGTTCTGCTTAGTTCTAGTAAGTTCTAGTCATATATGTAGACTCGTATCATGTGTCTAGAAATTTATCTAATTAAAAAAAAACAAGAATTCATTAGGAATAGAATAAAAAAATATAAAACTAAGGAGATGTCAAAATTGTCAGATGTAAAATTGGCTTTGTTTTATAATTTTTTTAGAAGGTTTTATTTTTGGTTTTATTTTGTTTTTCTTCTAGATAATTTAGCGTCAGATAACTTTAATAAAATTATAAATTGACTTATTTTTATTTTGAATTGTAACATATTTAAATAAAGTAATTAAATACATTCTTCGGCCAGGATGGGTGGTTTAAAAATTGATCGTATTAGGTTCGGGCCGATATGGGTGAAATGTATATGCTATAGCTGATCTCTGGGCCACGATGGGCGACAGCCACTTTAGAGTTTGATGTTTTTAAACCGTAATATTTTTACAACGTTTTTTTAGAACCTTTTTTAAAGTTTTATTTGTTTTGTAAGAGTTTATAAGCTCAGGTATGTCTAAGTTAATAAAAATATCTGGTTCGTATGGTCTTTTTTTCAACATTTTGCAACATAACAAGAATGTTAGAACCAAAATTATTAACAATTTTACAAAATTGTTAAAAAAAACTTATAGTAGTAGCTTTACCAAGTGAAATGCCTGAAAAAAAATCTCTCTCTGTCTCTTTTTGGGTATAATTTTTTTTATTTATAGTCTGTCTCAAAGTATATCGTTATGGCTTTTGACGGACCATACCCCAATAAACCTTTAACGATTTTATTACCTATTGTTATTGAGTAAACCCATTTGTTCTTAAGGGCAGGGGTGGGCCAGGTATTTCTTGAGTATTAACCATTAGGCATATAAATATTTTTGCTAATATTTTAGTGGCAGTGTTGAATAAACGTTTTTACTGTGCGTTTCGAAAAAGTTGTTTTACGAGAATATAACTATGTCGCGTCGAAATCATTTGTCATAAGATGCAAAACAGGTTGTGAAAAAGGGGTATGAAACTTTAATCAGTCGAGGTCTAATTAAACAAGAAGCTTTAAAAAAAACCTGTCTACTTACAAAAACTCCAATATCATCGATAAGGGATATTATTATTAGGGAAGAATTGAACAAAAGAAAAAAACGTAATGATTTTCACTCTCACCATATAGACAATAGTGATCAGGACCTAATAAGAAGGAAAATATATTGTCTTTATGAAAGCGGAGTTATTCCTACCTTAGATAAACTGAAAAAGAAGCTAGACGAAGACAAAACCAATATAAATATTAGCCGTGCCACCCTCCATAGAGTTGTTTGTAAAATGGGATTTAAATACCGCAAAATAGACAAAAAACAAGTAGTAATGGAATCGCACAGATTACGCACTTGGAGATTCAATTACCTTCAAGAAATTAAAAGATATAGGTTAAATAACAGATCCATAATTTACCTTGATGAAACATGGTACGATACACACGACACAGTATCCAAAGGATGGGTTGATTCCAGTCAAAACTGTCAGACGAAAGCACCTTTAAATAAAGGAAAACGCATTACCATAATACACGCTGGTTCAGAAGACGGATTTGTCCCAAACTGCTTGCTGTTTAAGGATTCTAGCTTGGATTATCATGAGGATACAAGTGCAGAACTTTTTGAAAACTGGTTTCAACATTATCTTTTAAAAAATATTCCAAACAACAGTGTTATTGTCATGATTAACGCAAGCTGCCACAGCCGTCTGCTACACAAAGCACCAGCTTCATCAAGTTCAAAAACTGAAATCCAGGAATATTTGTTAGAAAATTATATTTATTTTGAATTCAGTTACAAAAAACATGGGTCTTGTTTTTAAACTATTTAATAAGATAAGATGTAATTTGATTTTTCGAAACAGTCATAATTGTAGCCTGATCAAATAAAAAAGCATGTTTTTCTTTTAAGTTGTGACTATCTTTAATCACAGTTTAGGTGAATAGAAAAAATATTTCCAAAAGTATGTGTTGTTATTCCAACCATATACTTTTTTTAAAATATTTTTTACCTAAACTTTTAACCAAATTTCAAATTGGTGCCAACCTGAAACAAAATACATTGTGATTTTCGTGTATTAAAATTTGATTTAATTAATTAGGCTAATGTATATATCCCACATATTTAAGGTTAGGATTGTTTATAAATCTACTGTATCCTAGATTTAAATATTGTATAAGTATATTATATTAAAATTGTTATATACACTCCAAATTTACCTTGTCGTATACAAATTAAGAGTAAAGCTAGTTTACACCTTTTGTTAGGTTTAAAGATATAAATTTGTAATTTGGATATGGGTGATTATGCGCAGGTCCTTTTAGTTTCGTAGTGCTTCCAGTTAAACCGAAAGCTGTTTCAACTTTGATATTTTAAATTTACACAACACATTTAATTCCACTGTTATTTAAGGACATATAGAACCTTAGAAAAATTAGATAATAATTTATTGTCAAAATTTATTTTAAGTTAAACATTAATTTTAAAAATTCAAATCTGTAGTTAGGTTTACAAACCTTAATTTAATTTAATAGGTGTAAAAGAATAAACTATCTTTTATTTTTATAAATTTCAAAAATAAATTAGAATAAAAATGAGTTTAAGTACTTTGGACAGTTTAACTGTCATCGAATTAAATAAATAATATTTTAAATGATTTAATTTTTTATAAATTGGACTTTATTTAAGGAATAGACACAAAAAAGCCAATAAATGTAAGTTTAAACAGTTTAAAAATAAGTTGAAGCAATGATCGATGGACAAAAATATCGAATATCTCAAAATTTGCCATAAGACTCAATGCTAATTGTCTGTACCAAAAATATTTATATTACCACCTGGAAATTATCAAACAAGGTGACTAAAATGTAAAGTGTTAAGAGGGGACAATCTCACAGTTTTGTACTATTAAAACATTTGTTGTGTTACGGATAAACCTCACAGAGTGTAGAAAGTTTTTAAGAAAGGGAATGCAATAGTAATTAAATGGCCGTTATTGTTTTAAAAATGTACACTCTGTGGTGTGGGATGAACTGATTGTGGAAAACAGTCTTATCGTTTATTTTTATATTATAGAATGTCAATCTTATATATTGCGTTTATATTAGAAAAAAGGTTTTAATTTTAAAACTCGGTTAACGCCTACGTATGTTGAAAACTATACTGGTGACTTGTACCTACATATGAATTTATTCACTACTATTGGATCAACTAAATAAATTTTCAATATTTCTTTGGCAATTCACCCATTGTTAACACCTGTGTCAAAGCCCTTATGTTTTGCCGATCTATATCGCTGCCAAAGTTTTGTTAGTTTTTGGTAGCGCTAGACAAAACAATAATATTAAAATATGACTGCAATAAGGAATAAACATTTCATTCCCATATAATATAGATGAGATTAATAATTTTGTTTTTTTCAAATCCTTTTACTATTTTATTTGTTTTATAGCATATTGCAGATAGTAATTTGCAGACTATAAAATTTTTTTTAAGCATTCCTGGAGAGGGGGAAGATTATTACCCTCCCCCTTACCTACCCCAGTAAGTTTACTGTCGTAATGGAGACAAAATGAAGAAAAGATATTTATGTACAATACTATTTTTGGTCTCTTCAGTTAATATATTTTTTGAATTCGATATAAATAATTGACCAATTTAATTTTTTTTATGTATTGTATAAAATTCATAACAATCAATGATGTTAAAAATATATTTAAACTATTACGACAGCGATAGTTTAAATATATTAAAATAAAAAAGACTAACGAACTAAGAATGTCAAATTCAAACGAGTCTTTAATAATATTGAAAATATAAAGGAAAAATAACGATGGAAAAGGCCATCTTAAAATTTTATAGGATGCCCAAATTATTTTAGGATAAAGGAAAAAAGATATTTTAATAAAAATAAATCCCATACTTTTTTAATTTTAAAACAGAAACGGTCGACCAAAGCGCACTTTTACATGGATCAAAAAATAATACAAATTTGGGTTTGTGGCTTTTAAAATACGTTATGTTATTTATATGTTACTAACTAGTGCCTTTTCCGAGGGGAATTGAAAGTTTATACATCGTGTTTAAAAAAATAAAAATTATATGCGATGGTTGATTATCTAAAAATTAAATAAACAGTTTTGAATTTTATCGTTGCAATAATGGGTAATCATATCGAAGTGGGGCTCCACTGTTTTTTTGGCCATAAAAAATCGGAAAATTGTCATATCGTAAATTTGAGGATCATTGGATTATTTTTCGCATTATTTATTTTTTTTCTTACTGAACGAATTAAAAAAAAAATGATAACTCAATTTTTACGACTTTAAACAAATATTTACAATATTTAAAGAATTCAAAAATTTTAATTCCGATGACAAGTAGAATATCAAACAAAAACTATTTTTTTAAACGTGATTTCAATTTAAAAAATTGAAAAAAATGAAAATTCAAAAATTGACATTTTTATTTTTTTGTAAATTATTCTATTTTTGATGCGCACCAAGAAAAAATAGAAATATTATAGAAAATTAATGCGTGGCCTTTAAGTCTAATCAAAAGTCAAGAAATTGATTTTTCGACCTTTAAAATGAAAAGATATTCATAAAATCATTGTTTTTGAAGTTTTAAACAATATTTTTCATAAATCCGATGACGAGTAGAACATGAAAAAAATGTAAATATCTTCATTTTTTATTTTTAAGGCTTAAAGTCTAAGTACTAACGCATCGTGGGTATCTTAATAACAGTATATTATGTAATTCCTTAATTTAAAACAGTATGTGAATTTGCTCAATAAAAGTGGACATAATATGACATGTTGTGACGTAATTAATTGTTAATGTTTTTATAGAATTTCTACTTATAATCCCCCTAGTTATTCAATTATTCCCTGATAATTTTTCGAAAAAACGCATTTTTTAAAAAAACTGTAAAAAATCTAGAAAAAGGCTTAACTAAGAAACAATTTCTGGACGTTAATTCAAAAACGCGGGGACTTTGGTGAGAAAAATTTTAAAGTAGTTTATACGGAGTTTCTGAGAAAATATGGGGAAAATCGCACGCTTCGAGAATATATGTACCTAGAGGCAGCCTTTCCTACGCCATTATCCGCCGATGGTGCATCAGTCCTTTGCCCAGCTTTACTTATCACTGTTATGGCTGTGGTCGTAGTTTATAGAAATCTTACTAAATTCCCTAAAGCAATTAAATTTCCTAAAGGAGCTTAATGGGTAGGTATAATATTTTTAAATATTTCTCAATAAGGATTCGTTTGCCTACAATATATTAAAACTAATGCAAAGGGTTAACCTAATAAAATTCTTTTAAAATTAAAATTTACCGATACCTACCTGTCTAATGCTTTGTTATAATATGAATAATATAACCTTAAAGTTACTTGGAATAGAAAAAGCTTTTTATTACAGAAGTATCTTTAGGTATTGTACTTACCATAGTAAAATATAAGTGTAGGCTTTTTGAGTTAAAATTAATTTATAAATTTTGCATTAAATATCTACAGATATTAAAGAATAAAGATATAAAAACAGTTGATTTTTTTATATTACTTTTTTTTAATTATGAAAAAACATCGTCTTTAAGTAATACAACAGATAATTTTTATTTATTTACCAAATATGAAGATGAGATAGATACTGTTGCGTATCATGTACGATAAAACTTAAATAATAAAATATACCCAAAAACCAATAGTTTTTTTAAACTGCCACACTCTTAAAAATGGGTGAATTTTTATTCAACAATTGTAGAAATGTTTTTCCCAAATTGTCTCCAGAATGGTTACAATAGCTTCGATGAACTTTAGCTCCATTTTTAAACAGCAATATTTCGATATAATTTTTTTAACTTATTTGTTACACCATAACAAAACACATAGGATCTGAAAAAAATATTTTTTCACCCACATTATCACAAAATAAAAGAATTTCTTTATTTCCTAAAATATAAAATATACTAAAGGCCGACTAACATGAAAAAAGTGAGAAAGAATAATTACAAAAAAATGATACGATGTCGTTTAGTTTACGATTTCCTCCTTGAATAAGCAATGTTTTCTAATAATTTGTTATTACTAAAGGTTGTTTTTTTCCATTTACCAGAAACGATATTTTTTTATAGAAAAAACTAACCAGAATTAAGAAACAACAACTTTTAAACTATGATCTAGATCTGGTTAGTTGTTAGGTTTTCCTCATTAAATTGAAAATTTTTATCATAATGCGCTTCTACATCAAAAAAAACAGTTGATATCTTATTTTTTATTTTTTTAGGTCAAAATAGAGTAACTTACTTCAATAAAAAAATGGTTGATTTAGACCGTATGCTAAAGCTATATTCAAATTATTTTTAACCAACTCGCATATAATTAACTTTTGTTATAAAACATAGTTTTTTTTCGACTTTTGGAAATAATTCATCTTTCTTGGAAAAATCAGTTTTTAACGGATTTAGTTTTCTTTGAAATATTAAAGGCTTTTTAAAATTTTTTAGTTTTTACCTTTTAGAAAAAATTTTTTTGCGCAAAAAAAATAGAATACATTCTTTTCCAATTTTTTTTAATGTAAAAATTGTTGAAAATGTTGCTTACTTTTGTCTTGACAAAACCTTAATTTAAAATGTAATTCATTCGTGACATTATGTACATACCATATTCGGGATTATTAAGCGAATTTATACGAATGGTGGCACATATTCCTTTTTTATGCCATTTCCAACGGGCACATTACATTCTTTTACATTAAAAAAAATATACTTCTGGTTGTTTTTATCTTCAACAGGAGGGCAATTTTCATAAAAACACGAAAAAATTGTGCCAAACAGAAGATAAGGAAGCACGTGTTGTTTATGTGTTTTACCAAATAACGAGGCATTCCCGTACTAAATAAATCCTAGTTAAAAAAAATCCACCCTGTATATTGACATGTATTATGTATATCAATATTATGTAATTCAACACCCCTGTTTAAAATAGAAAGTTGATGATCTCTTAGACAAAACGTCGGATAAAAGGAAACAAAAAGAAATAAAAACATTTTTTATGCCAAAATTTAAATGTATTTTTTTCAGTGACATAGATTCCCGTATGTATATTTCCATTTCTTTCAAGGAATCTTTTAGGTTTGGGTAATTGTTTAGAATCGCGGCCTGTTTTGGGATGTAAAATCAACATGATTAATATTATTTTTTTAAATTATCAGATATTTTTAATTTTAAAAATCATCAGAAATAAAAATTAAAAAATGTCATTTTTCAATTTAAAAAAACTTTTAAAAAATATTTAATAAATCCAAAAATTAATATTTTTGAAAAAAAATTTAGAAATTATTTGTCTCCACACGTAGAATATGAAAAATTTACTAGAAATTGCTAAACATAAATGGATTTATTTTTTAACAAAGAACTAAAAAAAAACAATTTTTTTATTTTCAAAATAAAAATTAACATCAATTTTTTAAATGATTTTTTCTCAAAAAGATTCATAAATCCGCCGTAACAAATAAAAAAACCTGAAAATTAAAAAAAAATCGATTTTTTATGACCAAAAATATGTGTGCCGCAATTCTAAAGAATTACCATTTTTATGTTTTATATAAAAGGCGTTATTGCATTTTGCACTTTCTAGTAAGATGTGTTTAAAAGCGGGAAAAAAAGTATCATTTTATATATATTTATTCACCCTTATGCAATGAGTTTATAATTATTTTAAGCTTAAGATTGTGAAATTAAAATTATTTTTGGAAGCATATTGTACCTAGATTACCTAGGTAGTAATTGGGATGCATTAACTAAAACCAATAAATGTTTACAATTCAATTTTGTCCCTTCTTTTCTTTTTTCTGCGTTTGATTGTAATCTCTGTAAAATGTCATTTAATTTTCATAATTTCAATCCTAAAATAAGTCAATGCTCTTACGCCATATAGGGCTTATTATGAATTTATTGTTATATTTGCCATTGTCCAAAGTTTTAACATTTTTAAAAGTTAAAAAAATATGTGACTAACTAAAATTTTGGTAATTTAGGTTTTAAAATTTTTAAAAAATATAGGGTTGGTAGTTCCACCCAAAAACTGAAAACCGCCCTCGCTTAGGAAGGGGCAACGTAGCCTCGTGAAACTTAAAAATGCCGCCGTGGGCTGTCGAATCGATACGAGGCTAGCGAATCACGTGGTGCGCGCGCCAGCCAATCGCCGCAGAAGGTAGACAACTCTCTGTCGGCGTGCCGCTCTGACAAACAGTTTGAATCCGTTCGTAACGTCGTGAACATTGTACTAGTGCATTTCAGAATCTTACGTACACGATGTGCTCATAGTGGTTTCGTTCGAACTAAAATGGAAGACCCCGCTCTTTATACGGAATTACCTCTTTCGCTGCTGTCAACATCCGTGTTGATAAGAAGCCGTACCGCTAGGTTTCAACCATATCATCACCTCCATCAACCGCAACTTTTTCCAAATATTAGGCACCCAGACTTCCACCCGTTGCACCGAAATCTTGAAAGAATAAATCATGAAGAAGAGGAACAGGTGAGCCCTGTCGATCATAACAAGCCGCATATTTCGTGCTTATACCCGGAAATCCTAGCGATTATTTTTAGTTATCTGGACGTCCGGGACAAGGGACGAGTAGCACAAGTTTGCACCGCATGGCGAGATGCTGCCTATCATAAATCTGTGTGGCGAGGAGTCGAGGCCAAGTTACATTTGAGAAGAGCAAATCCATCGTTATTTGCGTCTCTGGTCAAGCGAGGAATCAAACGAGTTCAAGTCTTGTCACTGCGGAGGTCTCTGCGTGACGTCATCCAAGGCATTCCCAATTTGGAGTCCCTAAACTTGAGCGGATGTTATAACGTCGCCGATGTAGGAATTTCTCATGCGCTGGTCGCAGAAGTATCATCGCTATCAGAATTGAACCTGTCGTTATGTAAACAAGTAACAGACAACTCACTCAGCAGGATAGCTCAGTACTTAAAAAACCTAGAAGTCCTAGAATTGGGAGGATGCAGTAACATTACCAACACGGGTCTAGTCCTAATAGCCTGGGGCTTAAAGAAGTTAAAAAGACTAAATCTTCGCTCGTGTTGGCATGTAAGCGATCAAGGTATTGGCCACCTTGCTTTAGGAAACCAATCCTTAGAGCATTTAGGACTTCAGGACTGCCAAAGACTTTCGGACGAAGCTCTTAAGCACGCGACTGGACTGACTTCCCTAAAATCATTAAATCTTAGTTTTTGTATAAGTATAACCGATAGTGGACTAAAACACATAGCGAAAATGACTAACCTTCGGGAATTAAACCTTCGTTCGTGTGATAACATTTCGGATATCGGAATGGCGTATTTAGCAGAGGGAGGTTCTAGGATAACTTCCCTGGATGTGTCGTTTTGTGACAAGATTGGAGATCAAGCTTTAGTTCACATTTCTCAAGGACTTTTTAATTTAAAAAGTTTGTCTCTTAGTGCGTGTCAGATATCCGATGAAGGACTAGGAAAAATATCTAGTACCCTTCACGATTTGGAAACGTTAAACATTGGACAGTGTTATAGGATAACGGATAATGGTATAACAACGTTAGCGGAATCGTTAACTAGGCTCAGGTATATAGACCTGTACGGATGCACACAAGATCACCACCGTAGGACTAGCAAGTGTGATGAAACTTCCCAACCTCAGCATCTTGAATCTAGGTTTGTGGCACGTTAGATGAAACTAATTTTTTAGATAGGATTTTTGCATTGGATATGCGTTTTTCAATTTGCTTATATTATTGTCGTCTGTAAATTTTATATCTTCCCATTACCTTAATTACCAGCACTACAGCCAAAAACGAAAAATGTCATTAGATTAACTTTCCACAGTGTTTATGCTGGGGGTATATATTATTTATTGGGTGAGTGGGTTCTGAAAATATTCATTTTTAAGTTTTAAAAATTAATGAATATGCCAGTCAGACGAAACAAAAGCGAAGCTGAGCTACCAGCTCGGTGAAAAGCTATGCTATACGTCATTATTAATAAGCCAGCCATTCAATATTTGAGTGAATATTTTTTCAATTAATTTACTATAATATGCTGAAATACTTATGCTATTTGTATACTTGAAAAAATAATTCCAGTTTAAAAATTACGGATTATTTTTATTCATGTAAGTTATGCCTATAACCGCAAGATCTGTTATTAACTTTTTGCGGTATTTTTTCCTTTATTGATATATCCCCAGAAACTGATGTACCTACTACCTTTTTGCAATATTTTCTGAATTTATATAAAACAATTGTGCATTGTGTTTTTAGACAAAAATTTTTGCACTGCATTCCAGTGCGTGATAATGCCTATTTTTGTCAAAGTTAGCGTTACAAAAAAAGTAATTAATAAATCCATTACTCGCGAGTATTTAATTTTCACCAGAAACTGACATTTACACAAATAATTTCGTCGTTAACCAACGCGGGGCACGGCCTATTGTTTCATTTTGCAATACAATGACATTTAAGTTTTTAAAATAAAAAAAAGTGTAAATTTGGCAAAAAGTAAATAAATAATTTTAAGATACTCGTTTACATACGATAATTAATATCGCATATTTCTACATTCACTAGCTTATGTTTAGGGGGGGGGGATAAGGATCCCACTTTTAGAAACAACTTGAATAATTTTGGTAAATAATTAAGGAAAGGAATTCCTTCTCGGAGTCCTTTCCTTGTGTATAATTTTCTATCTTTTAACTCAAAAATAAATTATTTTAGCTAACTGAAGAAAAAAGTACAGGGTCACATTTGTGATTTTTCTCGTATTCAAAAAATATTTGTAAAATAGCGATTTTATTTATTTTATGCGGTAAAATCTGAAAGGAAAGGATTTGAATTAAAACAAAAAAAATACGACACCATATGAACCTTTTTCTTAAGGGGGTATTCTAGTCTAGAGAGCCAAATTTTAGGTGTAAAACGTTGCAAATAAAAAACGTTAAGATTTTTACCATCGGGTTTTTATCATTTGTTTATTTATGTTTAAAGGAAACCAACAAATTTAGCAAAAAAAATGCTAAATTTAAAAAAAGTTCAGGTTCGCAATGTGGAGACTCAAAAAAAGCTTCCCCCTGGTTGACACGATTACATCCTCCTTAATAATCTGAAAAAAATCTTGGTTATTTTTTAAAAAGTAGGAACGTAGTTTTCGTTTAACGAAAGCGATTTGTAAAAAAATAATTTGCAAAATGGAGGTCATCGGAGGCCATGTAAAAAATAGTATTTTTTTTCCTCATTTCTTCAACTTTGGGAACTTTCTGGAAACTTTTTAAAAATAGCAAAAAGATTTGGGCTCTCATCAAACGATTGCGACATGTATTAAGAAGCTCTGTACCAAATTTGAAGTAAATCGATCCACTGAAAACGCGTTTAAAATTTTGAGTCTCTTTTAATAAATAATAATTATTTTTTAAATTCTTTTACAGGCATATTTTTAAAGGTCTAAACTTTAAAAATATGCAAAAAAATCGATTCTTAACAATTCTAGACAAGAATACCACTTTAATGGAACCTCTTATTTATTGTTTTTTTAAGCGTGTTATTTTCTTTGATACATTTCGATAAAAAGAATTTCGTATTCAGTTTTACTAACAAAAGAATTAATTTAATTTATATAATAAATTTGCGATTTAAATTAAAAAATAAAGGTAACAATAAATATTTGAAGTGCCAAAATACAAAAAGTAAAAATATTTTGTTAGACTAGCGGTTAGGGTTGATTCAAATGCTCTATTCCCTGGAAGAAAGATTTCAGATTATAAGGTTGTGTTATATAAATAGTAAGAATATGAGGAAAACCTCCACCACCCTGTTTAGTTCTCATTCAATGACACCGTTCAATAACTAGAAAGACATTCTCTAATACAGTAATAAATTAATAATAAAAAAAAATCATTGAAAGTTATAATATAATATATAACTTTTATTTTAACAAAAAAATTAAAATGATTTTAATTTTAAATATTGTATACCTTTTATGAATTTTTAAAATCTATTTTAAAAATATTTATTTGGTCAGTACTTGCACCATGGTTAAATTTATGTTTTAAAATTTTAACTTTTTATTGCCAGCTCTCAATAATTTGCTAGTGTCAATTTATTTACAAATAAAAATAAGTGACAGGTTAAAATAAATCCTAGATTGTCAAAGGCAACTAAAAGAGAATTTTGCAATATAAATTTAACGGTGGTCGGAAACAGTGCTATCGTATCTATCTTGTCACCGAGCCACCTAAACCAATCTTTATTACACCCGAAAAGACCTTTTCAACGATACCCAACTTAGTTTTGTACGCAAAATGATTTGTGTCCCCAGCTTCTTATGGAAAAAATTTATAAAATATAACTATTATATTAAAATTTTACCGTACCTATTTGAGGGGTATTTTACTGTCTGCAATATGTGTACAAATTTTATTTAAAGCACTGCAGAGTGTTTCGCAGTGTCTTGCAGTACTTTGCAATCTCTCGCAATACCACACAGTTTCTCGCAGTGCTTCGCAGTGTCTAACAATGCTTCAATGCTGCAGGACCTCGCAACATGTCACAATGTCGTGCAATGCGTTTCAGTGTCTTATAATGCAGCGCCTCAAAGGGTCTTGTAGTGTTTGGCAGTATTTTTTTAAACACTGCGCAATCTGTGCCCCATAAATAATGTGTTAGAGACTCCTCGACCTAAATGGCGAAAAAAACCTTATATCTGGTTTAACAATATAGCATATCACCCTAAGTTGTACCAAATATTTTACATTTCCCAGTAAATCTACTCCATAGTTCGTACAGCACTATAGAAAACTTGCAGTATGAAAATATCTTGAACCAAAGGACTTCCCGTTTTTGTCTTCAAAGAGTGGACACGTTTTTGTGAGCTGCATAACATTTTCGCAAAAATATGACTGTTAAATGCGGAAAATACTCGTTGGTGTGTCTCCTGAGGTAAAAAGAAGATTTTATGATGATCTTGAAGGGCTCAGGGTGTTTTATGGTGTTTCTTGAAGCCTTTCTAACAATACAGTCTATAGAAATAGATTCTCTTTACAAGCTTTTGGTGCTTTAATGGAAATTGGTTATTCTTGCGTCATCGTGCACACTCTAGAAGATCTAAAATTATACTTGGGAGTCCTCCTGTATCGAGCTGGCAAATTACTCTCATTTTGGGTGATTTCTTCCAACTAAACTATTTAAAAACCATTGCGCTTAATTTAAAATAACCAGATCATAACCCCTATAAACCAGTTAGGTTGCCTGAATCAGGCTTTGAAAATAGACAAAACTCTTGAGTTTCTAAAGAAATCTCTTTAAACAATTTATAGCCATACTGCTGTTGATTCTTCAGGCCACCTTTAAACGGCATATAAAGATTCACTTTGATAATACCGCGAAAATATTTCAACTGAGTATCACGCAATACGAACTTGGGTAGTTTATTGTGCATGTTTCGAATACTTCAAGCGGTTCACGATTTATATTTTTTGCGGAATATAGAAAAAGGCGATTAGGAATGTTACTAAGAAGGTATGCATGAGAAATCGTGTAGTTCGTGCCTTTTTCAATGTTCCCCAGAATCCTACAAACCATTATGTAAGATAAAGGCCAAGTTCCTATCCAAAAATCTCGACTTCCTAATGTACTGAGATCTAAAATTGGATCAAATTCTTTTGAACTGGCAAGTTCTTTACTGATCTGTCTGTAAAAGTAGTAAAAAACTTGGTCTAACTTTAGATCTTTAGATTTTTTTTCAATAAATCCAATGCAATCCAGCATGTATTAACGTATTTACACTAAAAATACGCATTTTGAGTACTTAGGGGGAGGGGGAGTCGAGTCAAATCTCACGACATCTTACCAAGGAGGAGGGGGATTATTATTTTTATTGGTATTTGCCGGCCATAAATTGCGCGAATATTTTTTCTTAGCAAATGCAGCTATGTGGGGTATCGTTAAAAACGTCTTCTAAAGGTCAATAAAATAATAAAAAAACATTTTTTCCATTGACCACTTATCAAGGTATAGTCTAAAATACACAAAGTAAAAGCCATAAACCTATTAAGTGGTTGTTTTTAATAAAATAATACCTTATTTCGTATTGGTACAGATAATAATTATTATTAAAATATAATCATAATGACAGTATCAAGGGCACAATCGTGTACAAAGAGTTTTTGTACTTTTTAGAATCAATTTAATAGTAAACCAAACATAATTTGGTCGTAAAAAAAAGGAAGAACTTTTTTTTAATCCTTAAAAATTGCTAAACAATGAATGGCTTTAAAGTATCAACGAAATGTGTTTCTCCTTATTTCTTTAAATAACTCAAATTTTAAACTTCTAATTTGCAGTTATTCAATTATAGTACTGAACCCACGAAATTTGCAATTAAACTATTAGACAGCAATATAAACCAACCACTGTGCCAGCACTAGTGTGGCACTGACAACACCGCACTGACCACATAATTTTTTGAGACAGACCGATTTGAAGCGTCGTTTGATGCTCGGATGTACACTAATTAGGTCGTTTTAACAATACGAAATTAAACTATGAAAGTATTTTTTTTAAGAAATAAATATGTAAATTAAGAACAAGACGTAATTTGTATATTTTTAAAAAGTAAATATTTATTTTAACCATAATAAGTACTCTTGTTAATAATCATTGTGACCTTTTAAATATTAAATTTGTAGACGTTCATTGCCCAGTGAATCAAGCTGTAAATCTACTATCTAGTTTTAGGAATTTTTAATAAGATTTTTTGCAAAAAACTTTAAAAAAAATGATAGGTTTAATAAAGATCGTATTATGCCCAAAACCTTTTTCATAACGAGCTTCAAAGTTCTAGTAGATACCTCTTGAGAAACCTATTTTTCTAAAATAACGATTATATTCCCTTAATTACACTTTTTCAAAAAAAAACACAGTAAATTCGCATGTTAATGTATTTTTTAAAACCTTTATTTAGTAATACATTTCTAATACTCGACCTTTTTAAGGATGAATTCCCATTTTTAACATTAAAAGTACAATTGTGTGCGACCAATAATCATGGGGATATATTAGAGAATTAAATTCATCTGCGACATCTCATATTACAGGTCCAATGTTGCTCAGGCATCAAAATAATATTTTCTTTAATTTATTATTGGACCTCTTACAGTTGAATGGCTGTGCGTGGCGTAAGCTGCAACACCTGTACCCTGTGGCTATCTCCACTTCGATATCTAGTTCTTTGGCTCTTAATTGTAGAGTTTATATATTATATATATATATATATATATATATATATATATATATATATATATATATATATATATATATATATATATATATATATATATATTATATATATATATATATATATATATATATATAATATATAAATAGCAGTGGCAGGCGGATTTTTAAAAAATTTTATTTAAAAAGTGAGTCAAACCAATTGTATACCAGATGCTATTGGCCTTAAAGGGCGTCTTAATTTTAGAATTTACAAAAAAGATTACCCTTTTTGAATGGTCGCGCAGAGAAAAATAGATCTTTTAAAAGCAAATCTCCTATTTTTTTTTTGTGAAGTTGATCAAATTTTATCGTCAAATCTCTAATTTTGCAAAAATTTCTGCATTTTTTTTTAAATTAAAGTAAAATTAAAGGTACCTATCTGAAATATTTGTATTTAAAATGTGTTAAGTGAAAAAATTTCAATTGGTTATGGTTTTTGTAAACACATAAATAATTTTGCAAAATTTAGGATTTAACGATAAAATTGATCAAACTTATGAAAAAATACATACACCTAGAGGATTCACCTAGAGATTCGCTTTGGAAACTTAGATATTTCTCTGGGCTAGGGAAAGTCACCCAAAAAAATCAACTAGTTTTCGCATATTCCCAGATGAAAATTTTCTTAACCAAAGTGTACTTCTTAAGACCAATAGCATCCGGTATATATATTTGGTGTGGGTTGTTCTATGTCTTACTCTTGAGATCAATTTTTTTTAATCCTTATTCTGCCATTGTGTATAAGTCTAGATGATCCAAGGCCGTTATTTTTAAAAATTATCCAATAAAGATTCTCTGATTGGCATACGCATTAACAGACTTTTGTTGTACCCAAATGGAAAAACCAACAGCGAGGGAAAGACCCAGCATTGTTACCAAGAACCCTAATAAAAAGTCTGGATATATGGGTTGTGATTCCTTACGTAATAACATACGTATTTAAAGAAGCACACTCAAATATTTATCCTTTTTAACCATAATTAATGTGTATTTAATTTTTCAGCATAAACACTTTTAAAATTTACAGGCGAACAATGAAATAGCTAAAATACGCGAGAGCTGTGATAGTTAAAAAACGAATGACGTAACTTGTTTGACTAGAATAAAAAATTATACGAATAGGGTAATAAATAAACAATTCTAATAAGAACAATTAAGCAGATCTATTAAACTATGTCATAGGTTTATTTTTAAATTCTGTAAATCTTGGGACCAGAGTTTTATTATTATTATTATTATGTAAGTTATTATGTTTTAATGGAGATTGCTTTAATAAAAACAGATATATGTGTGCATCAATCGAGACATTGGTAGTTAACAGTTTGCTTTAAAAGTTTCTAATTGAACCAAAGCACCAATTTGCTGGTCGATTTAATGATGTGTAGTTTTGGAAAATATAAACAGTAGTTTGGAAAATAGATAATAAATAATTTTAATTCAATAACAGGCTATTAGTTTTAAAAATTCCACTTATACGTTATTTCACAATGAATGGCAAATGTTCGCTAACACTGTAGAAATGCACTTAAAAAAAGTTTACATTTTTCTAGGTAGTACCTAACAATGGGCAAATGAATATGTGAGATTTTTATTTAATCTATAACATCATCAGTTTATTAATAGATCACAGCACAACAACACAAAAATTAAGTGGAAAAGATTTGCTTGAAATGGATCCTATTGGTAATAAGAAAGATAATACTAAATTTAAATATATCTTACTTATGTCGGTAAACCCACACATGTCCTCACTTTTAAGAAAAAAGAATATAATCAATTGGAGGTTAGTAACTCTTTTTTTTAATCTTGGGACAGTCCACGAAGGCTGATGCCTAAGTACTAACGTACCGTGGGTGTCTTAAGTGTGGTGAGAGGGAGTTTGTTCACACGGGACATAAATATTTAGAGATTGGGAGGAGATGGAAAAACTTCTGCGGGCAGCGGGTTCCACAGTCGTGACACTTTAGGGATAAAGGAACGAAGAAAGCGGGAAGTTCGGGGCCTCTCTAACTGAACTGTAAAAAGATGCATAAAAGTTGCACTACGTGTTGCTCTGTTGGGAGCTGCCAGAGAAGGAATTATACTGACCAATTTCCTTAGCAGAAGCCGTAAAAATATCTATAGAAGAGCGACAGATCCCCTACAGCTCGACGGTGGGCAAGAAGAGAAACCCTTTCTGTGAGCGTTGAATCATTAATAAGACGAATGGCTCTTCTTCGAATGGAGTCCAGAATGCTAAGTGTTGTAGGGAACGCCATTCTCAAGACATGAGAACAATATTCTAAAGAGGGTCTGATTTGGGATACGTACAGAGTGTACAGGGTCTTTGATTATATTTACGTGGCTTCCAGACCCTTTATTTTTAAAGACAGAAAAAAATGTTTTATATAAAAGTTGTAGGTTTTTTTCCATATTAGCTTTTGAAATTATCAGTAAAAAAATATCGCAAAAAAGAAATGGAAAAATATAGGCAACTTCAACTTTTTTAAATGGAACACCCTGTATATTATGCGCTTTAATAAAAGATATTTTTATCTGATTTCAAATATATATACATTGATGATATTTGGATGAACTATTTTTGAGATATTTAAGCCTAAAATATAAATAAATTGAAAAAAAAAATCATATTAGTATCAAGAAAGCTATGAAAACAATAAAATTGTTTCAATAAATTTGACGTATTGATATTGTAAAAAGTTGAAATTTATCATTTTAACTATTAAAAGTAGTTTGTATTGCTTTTTTGTTGATGGGCTATTCAGAAGAACAAAAAATCTCTATTATGCGTCTTTTTTAGGGTAACAATAATAATGTGACGACAGTGCAAAGGGAATATGACTTATAATATCCTTAACAACGGGTACCATCTATAGATACTATTAAATACATAGTAAGAAAGTTTGTTGAACGAAAAAGCTTTAAAATAAAGAAAAGGACTGCAGCACGACATAAAAACAAGATTTTTGATATCCTCGTTTTTTCAGAATAATTATATTTTTTCTATTGGACTTGCACTAACTACTTTTAATAATTTTAGAAAATCCTGAAATATTAATCTCGGATGCTGCATCTGAACTTAATAAAACAGATTATAAAATTTATTTAACCTTAAAATTTTACAAATTTTATTCTTATAAATTTATGTCCGTTCAGAACCTTTCTAAACAAAGCATGCGGAACCGACCTAAATATGCATTGGAAATACATAGCTAGGTTTAGCAGCAGGATCCAAAGGTTTAAAAAAAAATTCATTACCAACAAAGTTTCCTTCCTTTTAAAAAGGAATGTTTAATCACAAAAATTAACATTATGGGTCCAGATAAAGCCTCCCAAATTCAGCAACATAAAAATTCTATTGTTTCCATGGCTTTCTTGATACTAATATGAAACTTTTTTTTAATTTATCAATAATTTGACCTAAAATATCTAAAAATGGTTTATCCAAATATCATCAATGTATATATATTTGAAAATCCAGAAAAAAGATCTTTCGTTTGGGGCATAATATACAGGGTGTTTCTTTAAAAAAAATTTAAGTTGCCTATATTTTTTCATTTTTATTGCGATATTTTTTTACTGATAATTTCAAAAGATACCTAATATGGAAAAAATCCTACAGTTTTTATATAAAACATTTTTTCTGTATTCAAAAATAAAGGCCCCAGAAAGTAAATATAATCAAAGACCCTGTACAGATTAGAAGAAGAAAAATATTTCCTGGCGGGAAAAAAGGGAAACCAAGCTTTTTTGAAACTGGGGCTATGGATGTAATGTGGGCCGTTGGGTATTCTCCGTAACGCCGACAAGATTAAACGACCTTTTTCTGCGGAACCCTTTGTAAGGGATGACACTGGCAGACTTTTTTTGCGATGGGGAACATGACTGTGTTTTGAGGCATTAAACTGAACAAGATTTTGGCGTCCCAAACAGATAAGTTTGGGACTCACCCAATTCTTTATAGAAATAACTGTAAAAAAACCCATATAATAGATTAAAAAAAATTAAGATATCCTTTTAATCACCAGTGTTATGTACTCCCCAGAAAAATGTAAACTTTTTTAATGGATTTTTAATATTGGTTTTATTATTCAGAAAAAGTTACTGTAGTAGGAAACAAATTTCCGGAAATAATGGATTTACTTTTCAGGTTTTTACATCCTGTAAGTTTTAAATACTGTGTTATGATATATCAGACTAAGATTGCAGTTGCCCCCTAGTGCCTCCCACTTCTAATTAGCCATTGATTGCCTTAATTAGGGTTTTGTCCTTTTCTATTTTAAATATAAATATGCATAATTTAATGCGCAAAATTAAAGAGATACTAAGCCTTATTAAAACTAATCAAAACTTATAGTTTTGGGTTTAAAATTTTATTTTCCAAATTTTTACTCTTTAATTTTTATTTTTATCAGTTTTTTTTTTAGTCTTTTAAATTATTTTTTCAAAATTATGTTTTCATTAAATAAATTATTGCTGTGTGATTGATAGCCACAAATAAGGGGATCAGTTTATTTATCGTTAATATGTCATTACCTTATTTGCCTTGCTTTGTAAAGTTTTATCAAAAAATTTTTTTATTGGATGAATATGTTTTTTGGGGAAATTTCGAAACATCTATATAAAAAAAAAGGGCCGGAAAATTCGTTAAGTATACCAATTGTTAAAAAAAAATAAAAAAAAAATTCTACTTTTATTGCTTATATCTTTGGTCGTAGAGAATAAAATGTAGTGATAAGAAATGTCTTTATCATATTTTTAAATTATTTTCGAATATAAAACGTTTTTTTTTTTTTTCTGGCTTTAGATAAATTAGCCCACACTTCGACCCACGCTAAGACTAAGAAACCTGGTATATTACCAGTTAAGACAAGAATATTTCAGGTCAAAATCAATATTGGCAGTCAATATTAAATCTGTTCTTCAGACATAACGCTCATTTTGTGGGTTTAACCTTCGGAAAACTTGGTCTGAACTTTATTTATTTAGCGGTCTTGTCCCATATGTCACTATTTTATTAACTTTATTGACAAAATTTATCTCCCCTATTTTTTACCGAAATCTCGTATATACATATTTATCTATAAGCGCAATGCAAATAAGGTCATGTTTGATTAAAGTAATTTTCTAATTTTTTTCTTAAATTTGCTATGAAATAAATTTCTTTTAAGATAAATTATTAAGAGAGGCATTATTTAATTTTACTCCCACGTATTGTAGTCAAGTAGTGTATTTGGAATAACTTTTTAAATACTTTTTTTAGTATTATACTTTTTAATTTTTTACAACATGGTAATACTTTTTGGGGTTAAATTACTAAAAAAATGTAGGGCGTTCTGAAACTACCTTACTACAATTCTACCACATAAAAATAAGAAAAAAAATTCAATAAGCATTTCCTAAGAAATGCTTCTCTTAAGGGTCTTAAATGTTATCAGATGAGTAATTTGAGTTTGGCTGCTACTCCACCAGAAATTCGAGAATAATAATATTATTAGAATGCGTATGTTCGTGTGTCACTATACCATTTTGAAATATCAATATTCAATGAAATTACAAAAAAAATTACTTTCCTACCGGGTGGAAAGTAGAAGTAAAAAAACGTCAACTTTCCACCTTTTAAAGATAGGTGAAATGTCATTATTACATGCATGGTTGTAAATAAAATATTTTTTATGTTTATATGAAAATTTTTGTCCTATTTTCATGTGTAGAATGCACCCTAGAAAAATTGTGAGACCCTGTATATCCCTACTTGCCTAATGTATCCATATATATCTAAGTAATTTTATAACTTAATTTCACTTTTAAAAACATATAAACAAAGCAAAACACATTATTTAGTCATTTTTGGTTTATAATAATAATAATAATATTTCCTTGTCCCAAGATTAAGTTTAAACACTTCCATCAGAGTAAGCTGCAGGTGGATTTCTACAATAATACCAAGGTTAAAAAATACACAAGGTTTTTACTAAAAACTTATTATTACTCATTATTGCGTAGGTTCAGGTAATTAACTACTAAATGTCTTTTAAAATACTTAAATATAAAATTGTGTTTACCTAAGTCCGATGATATGAGCAAGAATAAATACCTTGTAAGAGTAAGTAACGACTGATCTATCAGAGGATAGCAGGAATTTTTGATCAATCGTTAATGACCTGTCGTCTGTACCACACAATTTTGTTGCTAATTTGTTGCTATAAATAAGCAATATCAATTTTTTTTTTTTTTTGAAAACATGCTACCTTGAACTTCATTTTTCACCATGTTATCAACAGCTGTGATTTTGTTGCTGTGCAGGCAAGCACTCAATTGCTCGCCTGCACAGCAACAAAATCACAGCTGTTGATAACGTGGTGAAAAATGAAGTTTAAGGTAGCATGTTTTCAAAAAAAAAAATGTAATATTTTGATATTGCTAATTTATAGCAACAAATTCGCAACAAAATCGTGTGATACAGTCGACAGGTAATTAACGATGTATCAAAAATTCCTGCTATCTTTATATCAATATAGCAGTAATTTCGATTTTTCGAAATCAGCTTGAGCAACAAAATCCTCATTTTGGCAACTAATTAACAACAAATTAGCTATAAATTGTATCGAGTTTTCCTAATTTACCCCTGCTAGCCTGATATAGCTAGTAACGTCGCCTATCGACATTGCACTAAGTTTTAAATCATTCTATTATATCGCCGGACAGCTTCGATCTAGGTCCTAGGGTATGGATTTGTGCACCTACAGTGTGCACAAAGCACTTGCAGATCACCTAGAAACGAAACTCAAAAAAAACCTTATTAAAAAAACGGATTAGCATATCGGTAGATGTTAGGTTGGTGACCGTTTTTCAAGATATAAAATATATTTAAAATTAAAGTTATTTATTAAAATTTGCATTAAATAATTTTTGGAGATTTTTTTATTTAACTTTTTAACCAATTAATTTATTGTAAAAGGTACATTTATTATTTTCAGTATTAAGCAAGGTGGTGAGTTAATTGATTTTAAGGTTTCCTTATATTATCTCCGCATTAAGCGAAGACAACCAAGCATTATTTAAATTAAGTGATATTGGTGCTAGACAGTTATTTTTATTTTACAATATTGAAGCATCTTTTTTTATTTTACGTTTTTTGTTTGTTTCCTTTATTAAATTACTAGAAGTGTTCCAAACTAAATCAAACATAAAATCTATTTGAAATCATTAACCTCTTGCTTAAAAACAACGTATTTCTAAAACAATACTGGTTTTTATAAACAAACTTCTGATACTGTGTATAATAAAAACTCAAAATACTATTAGATCTCAAATAAAAACCAAAACCATTGAATGTTAATGAAAATACTGTGTATGTCATTTATAAAATCCCTTAAATGTAATAAATTTTATTTGGGTGAAACATCCCGATCATTTGCCACACGCATAAAAAACATCAAAAATATGTAAAACAGAATTCTGCAAAACAAAAAAAATGTTAACATGCATTTTATAATAAACACAGAATAAACTGGAAAGCTCTAGTATTTTAGCAAAAGAACTTGTTAGAAAAAAATTTAAAATAAAATAAAGTGAATTTATATCATTAAATGAAGATAAATATGTCGCACAAACATCAGACAATTTAAATGCATGGTTATCTTTGCTTAACGCCCAGGAAATTTCACGTAAATTTAAAATCAATCAACTCACCATCATTCATTGTTTTGATAATTTTAAGTGCACCTATTGTAACAATATAATTCGTTGTTTGTGACCTTTCGTCCCAAATTTAAATAAAAAAATCTCCTCAGAACTTCACAAAAATTTTAAAGCAGTATCCAAATATTTTTAATTTGAATGAAATATATTATTACATTTTAAGTGTATTTTATATTCCGAAAACGGTGACCAACATGTCACTAAAACGTTGATTTTTTAAACTATTAAAGGGTTTTTGGAGTTTTTTAGGTGATCTGCAAGTTTCAAGGGCCGATGAGCTCTACGTCTATACCCTGGGACCTAGACCCTTTATGCATGTCTGTCAAGTGTGCCAAAAAATATTTTTTATAAAACAATTCGCCCCAATAATATAAATCATATTAAACTATTAAAAAATAGGTTACCTTATTCTTGTACAGGATGGCGCATTTTGGTTGTATTTACGGGATATTGAGAAAATCGTAAGAGATAGAGCAATTATGTTTGTACATTTCCGCGACGGACTTTAAAACAAATTTAAAAATGTAAAATTTTAATGCTAACCCGATTCGTTTTGGAGATTTTTGAATTTTCGTCGATTGTACGACAGTCCTGTAAATCGGGTATTATATCTAAAGATAAAGAAAAACTTTGAATGGCAATATTTTGTAGATTTTTACGTAGATTTCAGTGGCGTACTGATTCTTTTCGTCCAGTTAAATTTTTTAAGCTATTACACAAACATATTTTTTTTAATGAAACACCCTATTATTATTCTACCAGTCGACTGCAAAGTAGATTACCTTTTTAATTATTACCCCTTATAATATATTAGATTTTAAATAATGTAGTTTAAAGTAAAATTTAATTTAATAATAAGTATATTATGAAAAATAATGTTGCATTTTCATTATTATGTTATTTACGTTATTGTTTAACTAGATTTTAAAATAAAAATTAAGCTTAATCATAACTCCTCCCCTTACATAGTTTTATTAGTTTTTGGAGAAAAAGGATAAAGAAAAACTGCAAAAATGGTATTTTTAGCTAAATTATATAAAAAATATGGGGTATTATTAAAAAGGCGATTTAATTAGCAGTCCACTGGTCAAATAATATATAGGGTGTTCCAATAAAAAAAACCTAAATTTAAACCTAACTCAAAAAGTTTAACTAACACAAAAATATCAGCATGCTACTGAAAACTGCATAAAAATCTACAAAATATTGCTGCTTAAAGTTTCCCTCTATCTTTAATAATAACCGATATACAGGACCTTTGTAAAATCGACAAAAATTCAAACATGTCCCGTATCTAAAAAAATAAATCGAGTTAGCTTTAAAATTTAAAAACATTTAAATTTGTTTTAAAAATCCTACCATTAAATGTACAAACAGAATTGCTCTATCTCTTACGGCTTCCTCAATACCCATACGTATAAGACAACCAAAATTGTCTATACCCACAAGTGTATTTTTTTCTCGAAAAATAATAATATAATTTTTATATATATATATATATATATATATATATATATATATATATATATATATATATATATATATATATATATATATATATTTTATTATTATTATATATAGTAGCTTATGAGACACTATGATGCTAGTACATCTTGCCTTGATGTAAAAACACCAATTATTTGTTTAAATAATAACATTTTAATACCATGCCCAGATTTTTGGTATGTAGTAATAGCTATATAACGAACAAGGGTATTATTAAGGCCCTTTAATGTTCGAAGCCATTACAACGCGCGACCCTAGTGAGCGCTTTAAGGTCTGAGATCATTATTTATAAACTAATATCTGAGTTAGTTAAAATATTTTTGGGCGATCGTTGTTATTAAATTTTGGAAACCGTAATTATTTTAAATTTTGTTTTGGGATGTATTTTGGTTTTATGTAACCAACCAGATACATGCTAATGTAGATATTTGACGGACAAGTCCAAAGTTTCAAACCAAAACAATATTTTGTGTATATTTGGTTACCTATGTTAAAATCGTTTATTAATAAAAAATCATGGATTAATAAGAGCTAATGGCTGATTTAGTATACGTTAATAATACTTATAAATAAACAATCGCCAAAAAAGTTGTTGAAAGTTATTTTTTCTTGGTTAAGGTGCGATTTCGGTGTTGCGGCTCTAGGTTTTTGACAACAGCGCTTAACCCAAGCGCAGTCGCATTGGATTAAGTAGGTAACTCTGCTTAGTACAGCAGCAGTGGCAGTTCATATTCATAACTATTTAAGTAATAGTGAAAGCAAGAAACTGGCCAATCCTAAATATGGACCACAACGACCTTCTTACATTAATTCTATTCGAAGAAGAAAAACTACTTAAAGAACGCTATTAAAAAAATGTGTAAGGTAGACCAAATGTTTAAGAGACGCGTTAGAGAAGGATATTCTAATCCACATTTGAAGGAAGACCAACATGTTTCCGATTAAATCCTGGCCTATTTTATTTTGTTTCGTCTATCATATAAAAAGATAATATAAAACCCCTGAAATAAATTTTGTTTAATTTCCAAACTGCAGAGAAAAAGCTTAAGGTAACAATAAACAAATCACATTTAAAAAAAATGTTTTAGTATTAATTCTTTAAAGAAATAACTAAAATACCTAAGAAAAAATATTGTTCATCCCTGTGCTCGTATTGTGTGTCCATCTTTTTTTTTATTCCGTAGTAAAAAGTGTGGAATTTGATTGATGTGGAAAGAATAATAGGTGTACAAAGAAAAAAAGTTGGATTTAAAATCCATATTTTTTTGTTTTACTTTTTATGTTTTGTGGATAAAGAAAGAAAAGAATCAAATCGGGATAATGTAGGAATGTGAGGGTGTAAATACATGGAGAAAGTGGTTGTGTAAGAGAACGCGAGGGAAGTTTGTGTTCTGCTTTCATTTCTAATTTATGTACGAGTGTGTATGCCTTGTTTGGTTTTGTTAATTTAATTGGGTGGATATTTTTTGATATTTAGGGAAATACAATGTCATATTATTTATTTATTTTATTAGTCAAAATCTAGCTAATATAACTGGTACAAAATAATATGTTTTTATTAATGGCAGGTTTATGGCTAGTGCAGGTGAACTTTAAACGTTGGGATTTCAAAGCCATTGACGAGAAGCATTTACAATTCGAGAGATTTCATTCTTTACACATAATATGTTATATTATAATATGTTACCTGATTTTAAGTAAATTTTCCAAAAAAAAATTAACAAAATAAAGATATAAAAATTACTTTGGGTATCATTTTTTCCATTTTAATCCTCATAGTTGTAAATTTAAGGATATTTTTCTATTCTCTTAATTAAAATATTATCAGTATTCGATAAAAATGATGCCTCGAATCCATGTATTGAAATGTACCGCCTGACTGTGGTGTATGCTTGGGAAACCAGGGGCGCCGGGGCTCCTTTCACTTTTTAAAACAAATTTAATAATTTTAGGAGAAATTTAACAGTTCGACCCCCCAATTTTAATAGCCAATGTACGCTACTGTCTTAAGAGTACTGCTGTCGCAAAACGCTGCATTTAATCGAAACACCGAACTCGCACTTTACAATTATTTTTAGCTGATAGTCTGGCTTTAGTTTGTACCGAAGTAACGAAGGCAAAAAGTGATATAAAAAACTATTTTAGGAAGTAATTATGGGGGGGAGTAATTTTACTAACAAATGGGTTAAAATAAGTAGATAAAGTAGATTTTCAACCTTTTATCGAAGGACGAGGTCGCTGATTCATTTCTATTCAGATACGTTGTTAAACATATTTTTTTAAAGAAAAAAATTTTAACACGACGTATCAAAATCAAAATAAATCAGCGGCCTCGTCCTTCCATAAAAGGTCCTAAACCCACAAAAGAAGTCATTAAGATTAAATTTTTAAAGTTTTTTTAATTTTTAAAAAACTGTGAAATTGTGGATGGCTCAGACACTTAATATATTATATCTAGATGGACATAAAGTTGCATCAGAATATATGTATTTTTTAATTTGCCCAAGTAATGCCATTTTTGACAAATTTTCGAAAAAAAAGTAATTTCTTTACAAAAATTACCAATCTTTGTTATGGATACATAAAATAACAGGGTTCGAAAATATCTCATATATTTATTATAAATGTCAAAATATCGGATATTTATGAGGATACAGTCAGGGTAAGTCTCTAAAGTGAGACCCCGCGTTTATTGCTTTAAATATTCAAATTGGGAAAAAATGTTGTGTATAAAAATATTTTGGTTTTTGCTGCTCTATATTTTGCAAATAACGTTATGTACACAGGATGTATCAAAAAGTCCGTACAAGGACAAAATTATTTTTTTTAATGACTCCCTATATTTTTTGTTACATTTTTGTTCTCTGCATAAAATTCTAGATATTTTATATCTGACATATCATATCCTTATTTTCAATTGTTTACGAGATATTCGCATTAAAATACAAATTAAGAATGGAAAAATCCGCTCATCTCTTAATGTTTTTTTACGTTTCTATGGTTTTAGCCGATTTGGTAGAAGTGACAAAACAGCCATAGTAATAAGAAATAATTAGATATCACATGAAGAGTAGAAAAAGGCTAACAAGAAAAAAAAAACGATTTAAACATTTGTTGTGTTAACATAAAATAAACATAGAATTAAATTAAAATAAAAAAGTTTATTAAAAAGTGGGTTAACCTTCAGTTAATCCGGAAGTGGCAGTAACTTTTAAAAGTGGGCTTTTTATAAAACTGGCAGACAATAATTCTTATTTTAGAAGTTATATTTTTATAACTTGGTCACTTACATCATGCCGCCCGCAAGTATTATTTGAAAGTAAACCGGAATCTTACGGAAAAAGTGAAGATTTCGAGCAGAAATGCGGATTTAGAATTTATAAAATAAGACCAGATGGTATCTAGCTTACGGGCATTGAATAGCTTTAATTTTTAAAACAAAAACGTTTTAATTTTGTTCTTTAAATCTTTTATTTGTGTTGCTTTACGTGACAGCTGACGCTATTTCGGTGAACCCTAAGTTTGGGTTGTATCAATAAAGTTGTAGTTATTCTACATTTTGCCGATCAGTTAGCAAGACCGGTTGAAATAAAAACTTAACTTATAAGGATTCATAAATTGCCCGTGGCATTGTCTCGGGTAAAAAGGAATAATTAACAAAGAAAACAAATCAAGTCACGATACAATACAACACATGTCAACCATAATACCTGTCAAACGCTACAACTGCTTAAATAATATTTGACAAATATGGCATGTGTCAAAAATGACACCCTAACTTGTGTTAAAAGGGACATAGTTTTAAAGCAATTCGGGTAATAAATATCTGTAAAATATTTGATAAAAATGTCAAATTTAATATCTGTCAAAAATGACATTTAAACAGAGTTTTTTAAATGTGATTTTTTTTACATTATACCTCTTAAAAAATATTTAAAAATTAGATTTTACTATTTTTTGTGTCTTAAGGATAGCCCTGAAAGGCTTACATAAATTGTAATTACTTAATCCTGATAATCTTTTTGACATTTAACCTCTTAAGGGGGTATTCTGTTCTGGAGGCATGAATTTCAAGCGTTTTTTCGAACTCGATTAAAAAAAAACAAAAAATATTTTTACCATCTATTTTTTATTGCTTGTTTATTTGTATTTTAGAAATACATAAAAAAATTAAAATAAAAAAAACTCAAAAAGTTGTCGTCTGGTATAGTGGGGGTCCAATTAATTCTGGTCATATGAAATGAAACAATCGAACTGATTCTTAATCAGTGAAAGTGTCGCTATCTCCTTAGGCTCAAAAAAGTCAAAAAAAAATTTACAACGTGGCGGTCATTTAAATAAAAAATTCACCTTTTCTTTAGCAGTTCTTAATTTTTTAAAAATAGTGAAAATCAAAATTATGACTTGAATCTGCTTGGTAATATAAAGAAATGTATCGAGAAGCTTCTTACAAAATTTCAAATAATTCGGTTCAGTAGAATTTGAGATATCATGCACGCCAGCTTGAAAAAAGTAGTTTCGAGAAAAACACTTATAATATTTATATATAAATTATAAAATTTTAAAAATTCCTTTTAGAGACTTATTCTTAAAAATCTAAACTTAAAAAATATAATCAAAAAAATTGATGTTTTTAAATTTTTAGACCAGAATACCCCAACAAACAAACATGTCAGCGTATCCTTTGGAGCCATATAATCTGTCAGAATTAAAACAGTGTCAGTACTAACCAAAACTAACTAGTACCTGTTCTTCCTCTCGCCAAATTTAGTTCAATTTGGTTATCGGGTTTTTTAATAGGACCTTTTTTCACATTTGAATTAAAATCCATATAGTCCAAATCAATTAATATACCAGATTTGGTTTGATTCCGTTATTATATTTTTTAATAATTTCTCTTTCATGTTTGACCCCTTTAAAAACGCCTTAACGCGCATGACATTTACCCAAACAATTTTTGTGCCACATTTGGACTAATTAGAAATTTGTGTCCATAGTATAAAGTGATTTTTACTATATTCGAGCTTTCCACGTCCCACTTTGTTAGTATATATAGTATAAGAATAAAAATTCGGTTCTTTTTGAAAAAAAAACAAAAAGTAGCTAAAAAGGTTTGATTTAAATTGGCGACCGTCTTTGCTTTTTATAATGTGCCGCTTCCCGCACGTGTCTGTAAAAATAGTCCATATAAAAAGCAAAGGCGGCCGCCAGCTCAAATCAAACCTTTTAAGCTACTTTTTATGATTTTTTTTTTTCAAAGGCACCCAATTTTTATTCTTATACTGATCCAACTATAGTTACTTTTATTGTTGGGAATATCTCTGAAACAACTTTATTTTTCAGCTTGTTTTATCTGATATAGGATTTTTTGGTATTTCAGACAAAAAATATCGCTAATCAATAAAGTAAACAAGGAAACAAATAAAAATTGTAAATCATCTACATAAGAGCGGAAATTAACTTTAAAAATTAGTAGCAGCCTGGGTAGTATCTAAATTTCCGCTTTAATTCAGGACCTATTTCCTTTTCCTACGATCCATTTCGTTTTTGACATAAGCTAGATTACAATTTAAATTGAAATTTTTACAATCAACGATGTAGGTGAGTTTGATGCAGAACTTACATCTGGAAATGTTTGCCGCGCCACATTAATTTCAGAAATTTTACTCGACAAACATGTGCAGCCAATATATTTTTTCATCAGTGTGTTTCTACCGGGTGATATTTTTATTGCAATGTAAAAAAACTTTTCGCGTTTACTTATAATTTGATTGATTAAGTGGGTAAATAAATATATCCAAACTCATAGTTATATGACATTTATTTTCTACTCATTGTAATAAGGTAATTGTATCTCCCATTTGATTTAGTTTTGCGGAATAGGCCAGTTAGCCAAGGAACGATGCTAATTTTAACAACTTTTTTACTCTTAAATTTCAAAGTAAAATATATGTTTTGTTAGTGTGACAATTCAAATTAGAGAAGAACAATGTTTCCTTTCATCGAAGTGTGTAAGCTTTCACGGCCGATTTTAACTACATTATATGGGTTTTCCGGACTTACTTGCCATCGTTTGTTGTATTTCTACTTGAAGTTTCGTCTTCTACTGCGGCAGACATTTTCAATAAGGATAATAATGTCTGCCGCAGTAGAAAACGAAACTTCAAGTAGAAATGCCAACAGACCACGGTAATAATCCTAGAAAACCCATATAATGTAATATTTCCTTTCTTCCTCGTAATGATGGTAAATGGATTTTCTGCTGTACGAGGCTTTTTTAAAAATCTAATTTGTATTCTAATTTAATCGGTATTTAAATTTAATGTCTCATCAATGCTTTTTTTATCTTTATGACAGCTCACGAAGGGTTATTATATATGTATATTATATACTATCTATATATACATATATACACCTATGTACCAAAGTACTGTGAGTGCCGGGTTTTCCGGTGTTTAACCCATTCCTTCCCAGTTTCGTCAAAGTTGTCCAAGCACTGAAATATGCAAATTTTGCATTTTACAGCACCTTTTAGACAACGCGGTAGTACCACCACGGACGTTATTTTAAATAACTACTATCTCTCCGGCTGGGAATCGAACCCGGATCGCCAGGGTGGCGAGCCGAAACTCTGACCATTACGCTACCGGAGTCCAGCACTCTGTTGGTTGCGGCATCTGAAAGATCGGTGTTTTGTAGTCCACCATATATACAGAATTAGAAAGGGTTAGTTTACCTAGTCAGGTAATCATGGACTGTGGGTTTCGGTATTCCGAAAATATAATAGGGACTTTAACTGTTCCTTGGTTTTATCACATAATGTTTCATGAATATGTATAAGAATCATTGAATACAATAGATTCGTTTGTTCATGCATTATTTTGAAACAAGGGTTGTCAAACGAGTAAAATTATTGTAACATACAAATATTTTTTCTTCAGCTAATATATTTTTACTTTTCTTATAATTTTTTATCCAATTGGAAAAATTGGAGTCTATATTTAGATATATGTTGGTAGTAGTAATTATAGTAGGTAGTATTACCTATCTTATTATAAGTGGACACATATTTCGATGTTTCGCCTTTGATTGTATGAATCATCCTCAGGTATGATTCATGCTTAATATAAAATTTTTCGTATATATTAATTTATCCTGTAAATCTAACCATAATTTAGGTAATTTAGATAATCAAAATTTTTGATAAATAATCCAAAATTTAGCGGTTTGGCTAAAATATCTTTACTCAAAGATGGAATACTAAATAAGGTCAACGCTATATTTTTAGGTAAAGTTGTACTAGTAGTAGATTTGCTATCAAAATTTAAAATTGTTCTAAAAATGATTTATCTTTTGGAGTTCAAAACGAAATGCCAAAATAGATGGAAAATGGTATAAAAGTGAAGATTGTTACATAAAAATAGCATTTAGTTATTTCATTTTCAGATATTTTTCCTTAAGATTTAAATATTATCCCTATTTAAATACAACGTGTCCTATATCAGAATGCAATCATGTAAACAATGGGATATACAAAATTATTGTCCATTTGACTGCCCTAAAACGACAACTATATTATTCAGATTTGTGGGCGCAAAATAACCTTAACTGACATAAACATATTATATCTAAAGCTACATCCCCCTTAAAAAGCTTGGACTCATCTTTCAAGACAGAAGGTATATTTCCTTTCCTAACCTGTATGCTCTGTATGTATTCCAAATTAGGACCTCTTTGGAGTATTGTTTCCATGTCTCAGGAATGGCGTCTTCATCATTCTTGATTTCAAGCAAAGAAGAGATGTTCACGTCATTAATGATAACACTCTTACAGAAATGCTTACCCACCGACGAGCTAAAAAAGATATGTTTCTGTTGTAGGTATTTTCACGAAATCGGCTTCGACAAATTAGCCAATACAATTGCTCTTTTAACAGCTCTTAATAGAGCAGCACGTAGTGCTGTGCATTCCTTCACAGTCCATCTGAAAAAGCCCCGAACTTTCCAGATTAAGTTACCATATGGAGGATGCTATCAAGATTCACAAAGTACTAACTCACTTTCGTTATACTTTTGCTTTTGGTGTACCACAAGGGAAGGTGCGCGTCAAGAAAATTCAAGTCGCTTTAGGCCAACTGACCACAAAGCGCATAGATGATGATCCAAAGATTGAATCATAAATCTCCGGTAGCAAAAAAACCCATAAAATATCCTAAGTTAACAATCTGCACAGGTCCCATAAAACATTTCTTTGGCCGGGCTTTTCTGAGAATGTTCAAAAACCATTCTTTATGTTGAGATGAGTTAATCGAAAAATTACCTGAATATAGGCATTCTTCTAAAACAAAGCAATTTTTCGCACTAAATTATTTTGTTAAAAGGTTATTAATACGAAGAAATTTGTGTTTGAAATAGTTTTTTTCGTATTTGGAACAAATCAGTAATAAATATTTTAACCTGGACAAATAATGAGAGAGTGTAAATATAAATGGTTTTTTTATGGTTTAGATATAAATAAATACACTATACCTACCAATAAAAATAAAATTTTAAATAAAGGGGAAGCTGGCAGTTTTTTTATGTAATTCTGTTTCTTTAATACCTCTTTTGACTAAAACTATTCCTGACATTTCGTTTTGAACCCAAAGGTGTAATCTTATACTCTCTTATAAATTGGTTTACTTCTTTTTTAGGAATGTTACCACGGATTAATCTACTTACTCTTCCCGATAACCTCACTTACTTAAACATACGAGGCTACGTTTTCTATAGGGTAGGAGACAAATGGGCAGGATACCGCATATACGAGCACAAAGTTTTCAATGTTACCGTTGATGATCAGGGGCGTACTAGGCGGGAACCCGTGAAAGTACCGTATATCAAAAACGTATTTACCAAACAAACTATTTATCCCGAGATGTACGCCAATGCGGGAACCCATGACCCTTTATACTGTCATTTCAGATTTCAGTATCATTGCAGATTAAGTGCAGAAGCAATGGAGATGTTCAGACGAAAATTTTGCTCGCATAATTCATATGAAGATTTATATAGGTGGGGTTGTAGCGATTTAGAATAAATAAATATTTAAGTGAAGCTTTTAAAATTAAGGCTTAAGAATTAATGTAACTCCGGCTGTTATTATTATTATCTAAAATTGTTAAATTTTAAAAATAAATTAATTAAACATTTTTTGATTGTTTTTTACAACTAAAAACTATGAAAATCGACAATCACTGAAAAAATATTGGCAACTTTAAAGAAGAGCTTATTAGAAATGTCCCCAAAAAACAATTTTTGACCAAATTCAATTGTTCGGCTTTTGCCGAAACCCAAGATTTAATCAACCCAGATTTAGAACTAACTTAAAAGATAAAATTTTAAAATTACCGATGCAAATTCTATTTTACTCCTTATATGTTAAAGCGTTTATGATAAATGAACGAAAAAAGTGGCCACAACGCTTTCTGGTCGACAACATATTGCCAATGTCCGAAATATCGCTTTCCGGCCGTTTAACGTAGACCAAAATGCGTTCTGGACCTTTTGGAATTGCCAGAATGCGTCTAGCATACAAACAAGCCGTCCAAAAACAGATTTTGTGCGTGTTTCAAAATAAAAAGCCGCTTTGCTTACCAAAACTAACCATGACCGACTTGTACTTAGGGCTTTTGAATTTGTCTTAATTATTTGTAGAAGTTATAAACAAAATTTTAAAAACGTATTAGAAAAAACCCGGGGAATATATAATTACACTTAAAAAAAAAATTATAACTTCTATCATATTAAAAATTATAAAAAATTTGTTAATAACTTCTATGTAGGGATAATTTGGACAAATTTAAAAGCCCTAGGTTTTAGTCGGTCATGGTTAGTTCTGGTTAGCAAAGCAGCTTTTTATTTTGAAACACGCACAAAATGTGTTTTTGGAAGGCTTGTTTGTATGCATTGTTTTCGTTAAATTATTGTTAAATACAATTACAGTATTCACCTAATTAAGCTGACGTTCATATACTTCTTTGGACCTCATATATATTATGAAGGTTGCTTCGGTATGTCAATGTATAGCCATATTATATGCAAAAAGTTATCTCTATATTGATAGTTCTACATTTTATCAAATATGATTTATGTGATGACCGATTGTGATAATGTCCTTCGAGCATATACTTACTAGAGACAGCCTTGCCGCTCGGCCGTGTGAGCAGCGTGCGACAGAGAAAGAAGAATAACCTTTTTCTCTCGCTTCACGTGCCTGATTGGTACGCAGGGAGGGGTATGTACCCTGCAGAGGGGCGAGAGAGAAAAATTATACTGCTATTCTTCTATCTCCTTCGCTCTTTACTCATAGTAAGTATTACTTGAAGATTATGGCTAATAGATAAACAATGCATTAAACCTTAATTGTACAACAAGGCTATTTATCCAACAAGCTGATAATCAAAGTACATTGCGCTGTCAACGGTCAACAATAACCATACCAAAAATCGCTGAAAATTGCTGTAATTAAAAAATATGTATATGTAAGCTTAAAAAAGGAATCGATTAATAATTATCAGACTTTGATAAACCTAATTGCAATCATTATGTAAAAAAATACCTACTATACATCACTTCAAAAAATTTACACTAAAATATTTACCTGGCAATGAATTATTACTAATTGTAGGATTTTTTAATGTCCAATTTAATAAAATTATGTAGTTATACGAGTATTAAAAACTACTTGCTTTTGTTGCTATTCGATATTAAATTTAATATTAGTGTTTTTCAATTATTTTAGGTAAATAAAAGTATATTTTAAATTAAAAAGCACAACAACTTAGTGAAATAAAGCTTAACTTCCCATTGTACATCTGGACCATAAGGCCCATTGGTACAATGAGATCTGAACGGCATTATGAAGACTTTTAAATAGAGAAGCTCAACTATCTGTCAAAACTAAGTGAAATCAGGTTTAAGCTCTGGTTGTACAACTGGGCCTTGGGGCCTACTTGTACACAAGGAGCTTAAATTTAAACGCCCAATAATCTACTCATTGTTAGTGAAGTCGAGCTTAACCTCCCATTGTACAACTG
Organism: Listronotus oregonensis; assembly: GCA_019359885.1. Classification (NCBI taxonomy): domain Eukaryota; kingdom Metazoa; phylum Arthropoda; class Insecta; order Coleoptera; family Curculionidae; genus Listronotus; species Listronotus oregonensis. The sequence continues at coordinate 57,652 of JAHBCN010001921.1, forward strand.
GGCTATAAGGCCCATTGGTGCACTGGGATCTTAAACTGAACGTTGGTCGTGGGTTGAGTTTTGCTATTTAAAATGTTTTGCTGTTGTATTGAAAACATTATAAAGCATTTAAATAGAGAAGCTCAACTAACTACCTTTCAAAGTTTAGTGAAATAAGGTTTAAGCTTTCATTGTACAACTGGGCCTTAAGCCCTGGTTGTATAATAGGATATTAAACGAAACGAAAACTTTAGCTTTTCAATTTAAAATGTATTGCTGTCAAATTAAACGTCATTATGAAAGCAATACATTTTAAATAAAAAAGCTTAGCTGCCAGTAAAAGTTAATTAAACCTAAATTTAAGCTTTTATTTTAAAATTAAGCCTTAGGGCCTGGTTGTATAGTAGGATATTAAAGAGACTTGGGTTTTAAGCTTTTAGTTTCGCTTTCAAATTGAACAATACATTTTAGATGGAAAAGCTCAACAACCAATCGAAGTTCACTAGTTCAAGCTTTCAATGGATATAAAACCCAGTTTTATAATGAAAGCTTAAATAGATCTTTTGCCGGTGTTTAAACTTTCCATTTAAAATGTATTCCTGTCCAATAATATGGCATTCAGACAGCAGTATTTGAAATGAGAAAAATCAACATGCACTTAAAGTTCAGTGGAACCAACTTTAAGCTTTAATTGTATAACTGGGCTGATAAGTGTTAAAAAAAGGTAAACAAAAGGTAAAATTTCATATAATGTGTTAAGATACCGTACACTCTGCCTTTTTGGAGTAAGAAGATCCAATAATCCTTCGTGGTTACGACAGTAACATAAACAATAATTGTATTAACTATTTACAATGTACTACAAAAATGTACAAACCTTGGTATTATTTTAGAAAGTACTTTCTGCTTACTCTGCCTGCTGATACTATTGTACTTCAGTCAAAAAATAAATATTATATGCAAACCCTTTTTGAAAACTCTTGTCTAGACTTTTGCCACATAATTTAATACCAAATCCCATATTCCTTGATCTGTTTATTTAACACTTAAATCATAATAATATTATAGACCGAAACGAATAGGATTTTTTACTATTTTTAAAATAGTTTTGCAACGTTGCTTATACAGTGTGCGATATAAAGTTAGACACTTTTATTTCAATAATTATTGAGACATAAGTTTCTTTTCCAGTTTTAAGAACTTTATTTGTTAGGCATTATAAATGTTTTAATTTAACTTTTCTGAGAACTAGACAATTTTTTCAAGTGTTCAAATTTGGCGGCTTACTGTGTATAATCATATAATTAAGTTGTAATCTTGGTATAAATTCTAGACAACGGTTACAAAAAAATGACTGATGTATGTATACTATAAACTTTACACTATACGCATTTTGACCAAATAATAATTTTACTATTTCTAGTAACTAAGAACTATATACGATGAATAAAACAATTACCCTAGCATTAGATATCTTTAAATCCAATCTATTAAAGTGTATGATCAAAATATCTTTGCAATATTTTTCTTTGCTTATCTTTATTATCTATATTTGTAATTGTTCTGTTGTGTACTTTTTGTTAATTACTTTGTTACAATATTGGTTTGGTAAATGATTGAAAATATCTGGAATGCTCTACTTAAGAATATAATTAATCATGCATTAATAGTTGGGCCAATAAAATAGGAAATACATTTTGAGGTAAGTCTAAGAAAAAAATTTGATTATTAATAAAATAAAATTTATAATAAAAAAAAGCTGTTGACTCTGGTCCACTACACCCAGTAAATACTTTTAAATTTATTGTGGAGAGCTCTGTTATTCCTTTTTAAACAAACAGTGTTTTATTTAAAATAACTCTCTCGTATTGGGACTTATATTAACTAAATTAATATTTAGACTACGGACTCACTTACGTTTATTTAACGAGCTTTAAAGTACACAGTGACACTCGTTGCAGCATTCCACTGGAATATTTTACCGGACATACAGGGAACGCGTGTTAAATTAACACAAGTCGTAACGCTCGTTGTGTACCCGGTGATATTTTTCACTGGAATGCTAATACGTGCGTCACTTTTAAACGCGCGTTAAATAAACGCTAGTGTGTCCCTGGGGTTATAGGACACGGTAGGGTCGGCACCAGAAAGGCAAACACAGGTAGGTACATTTGCTATATTGGAAAAAATGTTCACTGAACTAACTAGAAATAACAACATCACTAAATTGTTGTGAATCTTGTCACAACAAATGTAATGATAATTTTTAATTAACTCACCGAACACCACCGATTTTTGATATAGGTGATTTGTGTAGGAAACTTCTGGTGCAGGCATTTATATACTGTAGCTTTGGTTGGTAATGAATACAGTACCCAATTCGTGGTAAAAAGGTTAGGAACCAGGTATACGATCACTATTCAAGGCTACCCACCAATTCTTTGTTACCCACAGGCAGCCTCTTTTATAAAGGAAAAGAAAAGAAGGACCATAAAAATTTTAAATAAGAATTGATTCTGAACCCCTGCATAAAAATTTATTTTTAACCAAAAACACGTCCTTCTTATGTCCGGGGTATCTCTAGACGTGAGTGTTTAAAATTGACGTCGGATCGAAACAACTTGTGACGACACGAGGGCTCTTGAATTCCAATATTATAGCGAAAACAATTAGGGGAAAAGTATCGCACAGGTGTGGAATTAGGACAAATTTTGAAAACCATTTCGTAGTTAGAGCGGCACTTTTTGCACTAAATGCAGTTAGTTCCGCATGAGGGATAGGTGGTCGTGCGGCACGAGTTTTTGGAAAGATGGCAATGGCCAAGAGCAAAATTTGACGTCTTGTGTATATTTTGAATTTTTGTGTGTATTGTGTTTGTATTTTTCACTATAAAAGATATATGTACATTTTTGCAAAACTTAAAAACCATCTGAAGTCAATTGACAATTGCACTAGTAGTTTTTGCTATTACTTTTTTTTGCTCCGTTAGTTTACTTATTTCATTATGAGCAATTTGCGTTCCTTTATTTCTATTTAAGTTAAATCTATTTTGTGTCAAATAAATATGCAACATAATAAATTTAAAAGATAATTCACTGTCAGAATTAATCGAAAATTACACAAAAACACACAAAAAAAATGAGAGCTCTAAAATCTCTTTTTAACCAATGCAAGCAATTCATTTTTTGTTCCCGTGTTTCGTCAAACGAAAATTAGCAGATTATAGCTTTTAAAATAAACAAATGAAAATGAGAGCTATCCACTGATTGAAAATTCAAAATGTTTCAATATCCAAATTAGCTTCGCTGGCTATTCTATTTACACTACTCTTATCCTACTACATCTCAATGTAATATTCGAACTTAGTCGCATTGGTCTGTGTCAGCTAGGCATTGTGAATATGTGTGGTTAGCCTCTCGTGACGTTAATTTCGTTTCGGCGTCAACGTTTTATATTTATATTTAAATGCTTCTAGCTCTTTTATAATATTTCGTTGGAAAAAATATTTGGCAGAGGTGTTATTTAGGTACAGTACATTGCACAATAATTCATTGATTTCTCGGTTTACCTGCTACTGTTAGTGGTAAAACTTTGGGTACTTGCATGCAGATCCGTACTTAAAATTTCCTTTATTTTTTATTTTTATGCTACTGTTAGTGGTAAAACTTTGGGTACTTGCATGCAGATCCGTACTTAAAATTTCCTTTATTTATTATTGTACCTACTTTTTGGTATATTATCTAGGTTATAGGCAAATTGCAGGTATTAAATATAAGAGCCTTTTCATCTTAGTTCATCAGTCGTTTGCAGTTTGTCAAGGTATTTGCGTGTGTGTTATTGAGCACCCAAAATAGCTAACCTAAACTATTGATATTAGTAGGTAATCAGGACCTGTACCCTTACTAAAGGTGAGGTGCCTACACAATAGATATTTGTCAGGCAACTTATTTATGGCTGGGTTTACCACTAAGGGTTGTCATTTAAATTTTATTGCGGTGGAGAAATCAACGAATTAGTGTGGAATGTACCATACACAGAGTTATTTTAAGACAATAAAAGCAAATTGCGCCAAGGACACGCAGCTAGAAAAATGTATTTTTTTGCAATTCCCGGGCGGTTATGTTTTAAATACAACGGACCTCTCTCTTTTGAACCCAAAAATGCTTTATTACTTCCGCTGTGCACAAACTCTGGCTTGATTTACTTTGGGCTTGCGTTACGATAAAACAAGATTTTACGATACGAAAACTGTAACTCTGGCGGCGTCAGCGGTCGTGTTTTAAAGGCGGCAGATGCTTATCTCACTTATAAAAAGAGATGTCAGATCTAAGGTCAAATCTTAATCTCTTCGACAATAATATTTCTCTTAGACCCAACTGAATATTAAGTCCGAAATTATTCCTTAAAAATACAGTCCTGATTCAAATGTATGACTGCGCTTAAGTTTTTATGCATCAGACCTTTCGGGTTGAATTTTATGCTTTCAAAATGTAAATTTTTTAAGAACTTATCTTGAATATTAAAAAGGAACTGTAGCTAGCCGGTCATATTAAATAAGTTTCGGATTTTCCTAGGTGTTCTTTTACTTGGACAAGATTGGCAGCGTAGTATAATAAAATTGTAGTTATGATGTCACTCATGTCCATATACAGGGTAAATACTAGAAATCCTCTTGCCTGTTAAATTGTTTAGTTAAAACATATATGAAAAAAGTTTTTCGGTAATTAATTGTCCATGTCAAATAACCTAAGAAACACATTGTCATGTGACTGCTATTATGGCGGCAAATTCGAAAAACGTGATATGAAATGTGAGGTTGGGATTTAGATTAGGCCTATTTAGTTTTAAATTATAAAAAATAAATATTTAAGAAATGGTGATTTGATTTTAAACATCATGTTCAATATCATAAATATACACGTTTATCCTCATTAAAATAAAAACATTAGGAATCATACCGCAGGTGGCCAAAAAACTTTGAAATAAAAAAACTGTATTTTTTTGTTGAAATTTAAGTTCATATTTTAAAATTAGATGATTCTATTATTTTTTTTATTGAACCATCGCATCGTACTTAAGGTGCCGTTATCAATTATTTACTTTTAGATAGAGGGCATTAAAACAAGTATAAAGCATCACATCTACACTAATTTTTATTTTTTTTTTGTGTCAATAATGACAAAAGAAAAATATTTATTTTTATTTAAATTCATGTAAAAGTCGCTAATAAAATAATATCTAGTGACGAAAACAAAACAAAAATATCATGTATGAATATGTTGCAAAAATCGCAGTTTCTTAAATGTTTATATTTTTCTTTGAAAATTGGTAAATAAGCCTAAAACTAGAACTGTTTCTATATTTTAACTTCTTATCTCACTTTTTGACATTTTATATCATATTTTCAATTTGCCGCCATAAAGGCAGTGTCAAAATATTTTTTAACGTCTTAATAACCACTGGCGGCTGGTCCATAAGGGCAAAAGGACTGCAGCCTCCCGAGGCAAAAGGTAAATAACTAGTAAATTAAAAATAATATTTTGTATCAAATCAATCAATTCAATAAAGATCTTACATTTTAACTTTATTAATTTCCCGTTGCCAATTGCCTGACACCTAGTCTAAGCCGCTCGCATTCGCGCCATTTATTCCTTACCGATGTTTTACATGGTGAGAATTATTTTCGCCTTGAGCGTCCACCAGAACCTGCAGCCGCTGCATCGTTTTCCCACCGCACCGGCGAACTATTTCATACGGGATTTAACAAGCGGGTGAGTGATATATTTTTCTAAATTTGAAGGAAATCCTCTATTTGTATTATTTTTTCGTGAATTTAATCAAATTTTATCGTCATATCCATTGCAGAATCTAAAATTTAATGATAAAATTTGATCAAATTCGCGAAAAAAAATTAAATAGAAGATTAGCTTTTGAAACTTTTGAGATTCTTGTCTGGGATCATCCAAGAATGTTTTTTTTCCGCAAGTTCCAAAATAAAAATATTTCTTAGCAAAGTGTTCCCCTTGAGGCCATATCATTAACTACCAAACTACAGACCACCCCTTGAAGTAGACGGAAATATACATATTTAGTTTTGTATATAATAGACTGATAAAAAAATCAGAAATATGTTTTTATTCAATGGGAAGTCCATGTTTTAAAATTAATCTCTATTTTGGTTTTTTAAATAAAACACTGTCTAGACCTCCATCAAAATTTATTAAGCTGTCCAAAATAAATTACAACGTTAATAGAGTTTGTAGAGCATATTATTAACTGTTCTTCTGGTTTTTGTTTTTTTACCACTTTTTTTGGTGTTTTAACGTATTTTTACAGTTTGAGAGTTTCCTTGCGTAAAATATTTCTTGCTGCAATTTTTCTTTCAATTTTGTTTAAAATTTTTACAGTTTGAAATTTTTTACTGCAATTTGTTTTGATAATAAGGTTTACAAAATTACTAGGAAAATAGCGCTTGCCTCATTCTTCTTGTATGAAAGGAAAATTGCTGCAGTTTTAAAAAGCAAGAGCGCGCATGCGGAGATAGGAAAATTACAGCAAAAAATGTCACGCAAGATGTCTTTTATACTGTATTGAACGTTTAGAAACATTTATGCAGTATTGCATAATTTATGATTCTAAATTTGGTATAACTACCAAACTATATTAGTAAAACTGATACTAAAAAAATGCCATTAATGTTACCATAGTGCTTTTCTTATAATTTTTGTAGAATTATTTCTATAAGAAAAGGAAGCCAAACAACTCTTTAACTATCATTTTTACAAAAATTATATCTTGGTTATTCTCTGCAGGGGCAGTGTTCAGTGGTCTTTCATATTAATAAGTAAATAAATAATGAAAACCCTATTAGAATTACAAAATATGATAAGCCAAAAAAATATTTTTGGTCTCTCATAAACATATTTATTTAAATTATATAAATGTACTTTGTGTTTTCTTGAAAATATACTTGACTTCTGATTAGAAATACATCCTCTATGAATACAAGAGAATCTAAAGAATTAAAAATAACTAAAAATGGATAAGCGGTTTTCGATATAAACTCATAAACTATTTTCGTGTATTTATCATATTTGAAAAAATACAGTTAAGAATAAAGATAATGTCACCTTGTTGTAATTATTTTAAGTAGAGCATCCAGATAAAATAACGCCATTTTCCAAATATTGAACTAAACACCAAATTCAACACAATTTGTTTAGACGTGTGATAAAGCGGTAAACAATCATTTTGTCAATAGGTATAATAATTTTGTATTAATTCCAGCGAGACATGCTTTACGATTAGTCCGAGTACACATCCAAGTTTTTTGGTTAAACTATTTTCAAACAGAAGTAGTAAGTTTTTTTTGACTTATTTCAGTAAAGAAAGACGTGTCAAGTCCTGACTTAAAATTATTGCAAGCTTTACATAATTTGGGTGATTGAACTAACAACTTTGTAAAATATTCTTTTTATGTTATCTAAATAAAAACTGAAGATATGGGTTACCGGAAATGGTCATGACAATCTTAAGAACAGATCCAAAGTTTTTTAATAATAGTTAGGCGACTGAAAGCCTAATATTATGTATAAACGATATAATATTGGGTCTTCAAAAATCTACATTTCCTCTTTTTAAATGGGTTTTGTGTCTTTTCCAAAATTTGTTTATTTTTGTTAAAAAAAACACCGGAACAAAAAATGTATTGGATTGGCTTAAGAAGTCAGTAACCATGGTTACTGACTTCTTAAATCAATTAAATTAAGTAAATCTTTTGTTCAGGTGTTTTTCTTAACAAATATGAACATTGGTTGGTAAAAAGTCTGTAACCATAGTTATTGATTTTTTAAACCAATTGAATTGAATACATTTTTTAATCAGACGACTTTTTTAAACGTATTTGTAACAATCTGCATATATCCTTGTAACCATATCTGTGTTCATGTGATATATTAATGTCACATTTCAGCCTTTATCATTTCTCAGATAATTATCAAAAGGCAGCAAAAACGCGTTGTTTTTGATAATGATATTATGGACAGAAACTAAAAAGCTACCTATCAGCTCTAAAAATTTGGTGGTTTGGACCCGGACTAAATCATGTTGTTATCGTTTCCGCTTGTATATGTCACCATGTTTTTGGTTACACATCGGTTTGTTTGCATAAAATTACATTATTGATAAATACGCTTATAATAACGTTTATTGTCTACTCTTTTCTAATTTTTCCTTCCTTTACTATTTTCTTTAAGTGATAATGTATGTATTAGGAATAACACTATTTAGAGAAATCTTTTTGTAATATTATGTCATTTTTACTTGAAGATTCCTCTCTAGCTGTTTTAATCCACATTTTTGTTTTCCTGTTGTACCTGAAAAAGGATGAAATTTAGTAATTTCAAATATATGTTGAAAATTTGCAAGCAGGACTACACACAAAAAAATCTAAATTTTATTTTTTTTTATAAAAATGCTATAAAATGTCAATAAAATGAGGCATGAGGCATATATATTTTTCCTAAATTTCATTTTTCTTTTGGTCTATGCTCTATGTTTCTTTAAGTAATTAATATAAGAAAAAAGGTGCAAAACAAGTTTTAGTTTAGAAGTTATGTAAAATACTGTACAGTGATATTAGAGTTATTGTAAATAAACTTAAAAGTTATCGATATTTGTTACTAGGTATTATGTTATGTTTTTATAAATTCAACAAATTTAAACCTAATAAAATTTTTATGAACTGAATACCTTTTGTTAGTTTTATTTATTTCCATTTGAGTTATTTATAAAAATAATGCTTTAATTCGACCTTTTTAAACAGAACACTGCTAACGCTAGTTTGACAGTGGCAACAGCGCACAGACCACATAACTTTTGAAGACAGACCAAATCGAAGAGTTGTTTAAGGCACGCATGTTGACCTCACCAATACAAACACTGTCAAATGTAGTCTCTCCGAAGAGGAATAACAGCGGCATACTTAATTTGCGTGCTTATTAAATTTTGGTCGCTTGAACAATACAAAGTCAACACTATAAAGGTATTTTCTAAACAAAAAACTATTCACTTGTTCACATAAATCTTATAAATCAAAGAATTTTAAAATATGTTTATTTTTTATATGTAAGTAATAAACAAAAAAACGTAATTTATTTTGTTTCAACCAAATGATAAATACTCCTGTTTATACATATACAGTTTGCTTTGCGATTTTTTAAATATAAAATTCGTAGACGCTCATTGCACAGTGTATCAAACGCTAAAAATACTTTTTGCGAAATTAGTAAATCTCGATTAAGTTTTTTTTTAATTATAAAATAAAATCACCAGAGTGTTAATACGATTTTTATTATTATCTTTAAGCATTTAAAAATATTTTTCTATCTGGTCAAAACTTCGAAGAATGTTTTTTGGAAAAATTACACAAAAGTTATTTTGTATTTTAAAGATGCACCAATTCTAACTAAAATGTTTGCAAAAAATACTGAGCATATTCTATATTTTAGACACGGAAATTGAAAAAATGCACGAGAATTGGTGTAGAACAATTTTTAGAGTCGGTTATCTAAGAACGTACTCTTAATTAAATCAAATAGGTTCCCCATGTCTCAAATGTCTTGGAAAATTTTAATTTACTTTAAAATTTCATATTCCAAGTGCATTCGTTATTAAAAACTTGAAGATATTTAATAAAAAAAGTCTTAAATATTCAAGATATACAGCAAGTAATAGTAATAATTATTATATATCCTATAATTAATATAATACAATCCCTAAATTTATGTCCCTACTAATATTGATATACCTTTGTTTAACATTGATGTTTTCTTCTTTAAACAAAACAGCTGATGTACCTCTTTCAGTTCTCTTTGGTAGCTACTTTTTTATCCATAGTGATCATTCTAAACATTTAACTTTTTTTTCATAACTATATAACTAACTGTTGCAATAGGTACGCAACCTTCTTTTATCTACCTACAACTGACATAATTAAAAAAAGTAAAACTTTTTTCCATTTGTAAATATTCCACCTTTCCAGGTTATGTTATGCCAATCCATTGACAGTTTTCATAATATTAGCGTTTATGCGCATGCGTACCACATAAATTATAGCAATAATTTTGGTGAAATTTATTTTAAATATTAAAAACAAATTAATGTTCTATTAGCAAAAATCATATAATAAAAACTTTCGTCAAAATTTTGGATTTAGTTTTAGCTTTTCGCCACAAATTTCACCAAAAGTGTTAAATGCTTTAAGGGATAACGACTTTTAAGAATAGCCGTTCGGTATGTTAAATAGAACAGTAGTTCACCTATATTAAAAATCCTGCCTAACATGTTAATTCTTAGAACTTTACATTTGATCTAAATGTGCCACTACTGACGACATTCGAAATATTATCTATTTCTTAAATGTCATGATGTAAAGTAGGAATCCTTCGAAACAGATAAACCTTTATTAACTGTGCGGCATTAGAAAGATACTCTAATCGGCTTTAAAATAAGTTTCAGTGAACAAACAAAACTTAGGATCATTTCCGGTTAAACTAGAAACGATAAGAACTTCACAGATGCGTTAAAATATGATATTCACGTTGTTTAATGTCTGTTCAATATTATTTATAAAATAAGGATAAATATTACATGGCGGTTTCTTTAGTTTCAGTTTTAAATTCACTAACAAATAATTTCGAAACTGTTGATCGTACAAAAAAAGTAAATTAAAATTTTTTGTCTTTAAAAATTTTGGTAACCAAATTATGTGGGATCATTTTTCTATGTTCGTTCCAACCCGCAGTTTTTATATCGCCGTAAAACGGTTTCAAAACTATAATCAATCGAATGCGCAAGTGTCGATTTTTAACGGATTTATGTCCACTTTATGTCAGTACTAGTCTAGCTAAGAAGTGAGTTTTCTGTGAAAAAATAGTTAAAAAGGTACGAAAGATAGAAAGTGCTTTTTCGGCAAAATGAAATTGAATACTCAATTAATGAAAAGGCAGAATTTTTTAAATCTATTATGCAACAGTGTTGGGGTCATATACAACATTATTTTACTAAAATTGGCTGAATACGGAAAAAAAATCCGATCACGTTAAAAAAGAATGTGTTCAGTTATTAGTGCAGCAGCTTCTCTTTAAACGTATTATACAGGGTGTAACAAATTCTAGTGTATGCATGGGGATCTTAAAAACCGTAAGAGATACGAGGTTGGTTAAATTAAAGTAAAGTTGCGCATTCACTTGCCCTACAAAATGCCGTTTAAAATGTGTAATTTCTCCGAATAGTTCCAGAGATATACGAAAAAAATAAAATTTTCAAAAATTGATGTTTTTTTCTAACCTTATTTATTAACCGATTTTAAAATTAATAACACATTTACATAGCCACTTTATTTCCGCTAAATATTAGTGTTTTTGGATTTACCATTCAACGTTTAATTTTATGACGACCATCATCAACTTTATTTTTTCTTGTGGACGCCATATTGGATTTTTTTTAGTTTTGAGTTTCTTATTGAATGACCTATTCAACGATGTATCACACTTGCATATCAGATTTGTGGTTCGGTACTTAGCTTAAGAAGTAATGAGAGTGAAAGAGATCCTATATGGCGTACACAAGAAAAAATAAAGTTGATGATGGTCGTCAGAAAACGAAACGTTGAATGGCAAATCCAAAAACACTAATATTTAGCGGAAATAAAGTGGCTATGTGAATGAGTTATTAATTTTAAAATCGGTTAATAAATAGGGTTAAAAAAAATAAAATATATTTTTCAAAATTTTGGTTTTTCCCGTATATCTTTGAATCTATTCGGAAAACTGACACATTTTAAACGGCATTTTGTTGGGCAAGTAAATGCGCAACTTTGCCTTAATTTAACCGACTTCGTATTCCATGGTTTCCAAGATCCATGGATACACTCAAATTTGTTACACCCTGTACATATTCTAGTTCTAAAAATGTAAGCATATTAAACTAAACATGTTTAAATTATTAAATTAAATAGTTAATATTTTCATTTTAATATTACAATATCACTAAATAAAAAAACCTACTTATACCAAAGATTTGCTATAATAAAACCAAAATTTAAATATTTAATTTGAATATATCATATTCTTAGAAATACAAATTGTAGGCTCAGATTTAAAGTACGATATTTTATTTTAAATAAGGCGTGATTTTGCTTTGAGAAGTTGTGTTTTTATTTTAAACATACTAACATTTCCGAATTAACTTTTCAGATTCGGTAGAATCTTCAATATAACAAAATCATATATTTATTTCTAAAGAAACTTTTGACTTATGCTGAGCTACTGATATCTTCATTCTAAATCTTTATAGTAACAATTTGATTCAATTGCATGCATAAAAATAAATCTTTCATATATTACAAATAACGATGTGTGTATTTAATTTAAATAAATTTAAATGGAGATTTTAAATTCTCAAATTAAAACAATATAGTCTTGGGGATATACAAAGCTAAGATAACCTTATACTAATATTATTATGCTTAAATTTAGTATATTCTTTTTTCCGTGTAGCACTAAATTAAAATTTATAGACACATATTTCTTATTATTTAATAAAATATTTCCTTGCTATACCTTGATTATCTTATTTGTTAAGATGTTCACCTTGTTGGAAATCTCCAGATTAATTCACGAAAATTTGATAATGTATTACAGAGTTTGGTTCAAGACATAACAAATTGCGATATTAAATTAAATTCTTGGTAACAAAAAACTCTTCCAGTAAAATTTGAAAGTCTCGGAATAAGGGGTACATCCACCCTGTCTATTTCTGCCTTTTTAGGTTCAATCAATGACGTATCAGATTTACTTTCCAAAATTTAACCTTCCTATATTCTTGCGACAGTAGATAATGATTTCAGCAATTATTTTGTAAGATGGTTATCTCATTGCAATCTTTAAAATTTACTACAAGAAATACCAAAAAAAACAGACTTTTTGATTTGTCAAGCTCGTCACAAATATATCACAAATATATGCCACGCAAGTGAAGATGAGCCACGTTTACTTGCTCTTCAGGCCTCTGAAAGCAATGCTTAGATTAACGCACGTCCATCTTCGTCCTTGGAAATTTGTTAGATAATAAAACATTCCATATTTCCATCCCTCTTGGACTTGGTCTGTATGTGTGTGGACAGCATAACTGCGTTTGCGGCGAAAATGCTAATATTTATGGCCTACATGAGTTAAGCTGCAAAAAAAGCGCAGGGCGCTCTTCTAGACGCAGTCAGATAAATGACATTATCAAAAAAGCTCTGATTTCAACTGAAAATCCTTCTGTGTTGGAGCCTCTTGGTGTTTGCAGAAACAATGGAAAACGTGTAGATGGACTGAAAATAGGGGATTCCCTGAAAATATGGAAAACAATTACTTTGGGATGCTACTTTCAGCCATACACTTGCAAAATTCTATCTGGATAAAACTTCTAATTTAGTAGATGCGGCTGCTCGTCTTGCCCAGAATAAAAAACATTTAAAATATAGAGAGTTTGAAGACCGCTTGATCTTTATTCCTTTTGCTGTGAAAACTTTTGGTCCTTTGGATAATGAGGCTAAGGGATTTGTAAATAAAATTTGCAAAAAAATCAATGCAAAAAGCATCGGTACTAGGTACAATTCAGGAAGACCTAGGACTTAATGAAGTTTTTTCTCGCAACCATATTTCAAGCGGAGCTATTTGCTATTGAGATGTGTGCTAGATCGCTGGTTGATCGGCACTGCACACGTAAGGCAGTTAAAATATTTTTCGATAGTCAAGCAGCTCTTAAGGCTCTTGAATCCAGCCGGTGCAATTCGAAAACCGTCTGGAATTGCAAGAATGCGCTGATCAAACTGGGTCAAAACAATAAGGTTACAATATTGTAGATACCTGGACTGACCGGCCTAGAGGGTAATGAATCCGCAGACCTCCTTGCCAAAAGGGGGACGGAAACAAAATTCACCGGAACCGGTCATCGGTATATCTTATGGAATGGCCAAGCAGTTCATATCAGCTTGGACACAAAGAGAAAATCTTCGGTACTGGCATGGACTTCCAGGTCTCAGACACTCAAGGCCTTCATAAGCCCACCAAACTACCAATGTACTGTCAAGCAATCAAGGGTACATCTTAAAACTCTAGTGGGACTGTACACAGGACACTGCAGATTGAAATACCACATGCACAAGATCGGCCTAGCGGAAGATGCCGAGGGCCGCATGTGCATGGAGGGGGATGAATCGGCAGAACACATACTGTGTTCGTGCCCAGCAATGGCACGACTAAGATTCGCAACCCTCGGCAATGACACCTGACCCAACAGGATCATCAGATTTATTAGAGTCTGGACCTGGTGGGAGAAATATAAAAGGGTGTGAGCCACACATAGGCGATTTTATAAAAAAAAAGACCGATCGGTCGCGGTGGAAGGGTGTTATACCCACTTACTTTAAACCTACCTACCTAATGAAGTTTTTAATTTTTACATATAAATTTAGTTATTAAGTTAATTTTAGAATCTTGTAATTTCGTACTTATAGCATTATATATTTTAATATTTTATAACTTTCTGTCAAATAGGAATAAAAAATCTTACTTAAAAAAAAAACTTAAAGATTGTTTATAATAGGGCAAACGGCCCTTGTTTGAATAAAATCAAGAAGGCTAAGATTGGGGGAGACATGAAACCGTATTGTGTGTTAAGCATTGTCTTATTTAGGAACAGATTCGAAGATGGGAAATATTTTCTAGCTTAAAAAAGAAATCGAAAGTTTTTTAAAGCTGCTGACCAATGTCAGCAAGCGGAAAGGGAGAGAGAGAGAGAAAGGTCGTGTCCAGTAGGTATATCTCTTTTCTTTACACAGAAGTGCTATCCCAAGATCAAGCTTGACCAATCTGTATATAAATGAATGAGTGAGTGACCTTTCGCTCTTATGCATATATAAAAAATAAGTCAAGAACTGTATATGAACACACATATAGCAGATTTATGAAATATAGACAAGCAACTTTTCTGCCTAGACATAAAAAGTCAATTTCTGACGGGCACTAAAAATACCTCTGCTTAATCCTGTCAAGGGCCATTAAAAAACCAAGTTGTTTTTTTAAAATCGCAGTTTAAATATTTTGCAGCGCTGCCGATGATTCGAAGCGTATTAACTGTAATTTTCCGATTTAAATATAGTAAACGGATTATTAAACTTCAAGTTTTATTCTTTAACTTGTTTATCTTTAATTTCTATATAATTTTGGGAAAAAGTGTAAAAATCGGCTTTAAAAATATTGCGTTGAACCCGCGATCTCACTTCTGGAGAAGAGTAGGGGAGGTCAAAGCTAGGGGAAATGTACCGAAAAAATACCTCTGCAGGCATTCCTATTTCTACATTTCTCCTGGCTGGCTTTGACTCCCACTACTAATCACAGTCTAAAGGATTTTTTTATGAATTTTTCCATATAACAAACAGGGAAAAACCTAACTTTTCTCCAAATTTTGTTTTTTTTTTTATGTTCTATGCACCGTTTTTTAAAAGATCTACTGGTGATTTGCTGTTAAATTTTAGATACCAACACAGTTTCTATTTTGCTCTATAAACTGTACTATTACTTTCCTACGACATACAAACGCAGGAGTTAAAGACAACTTTGTAATTCGATTATCAATTCCAGAACAATATTATTTCTTTTACCAGAATTGTCTAAACACTAAAGACTGCCACGCACTCATGCAGAATTTGCTTGCTATTGTATAATTACAGCATTAAATGCCTTTGTGAAATGAATAAAGATATTATCTAAATACGGCATAGCAGTATTGAGATAATTGATATTCGAAATTGATATTGTAATTACGTTTACTTTGGGGTTATTATTTAAACCCTTATTATGTTAAGTGTTGCCTTTGACTATTGAATCGTTTATCGTTTTATAACGCATGATAATTTTCTATACAGGGCAAGCAAAAAAGTCTGCAGCATATATAGGGCGTTCCTTAATGATATGCGAATATTAAAGGATGTTATTCTACATGAAGAATTAAAAATTGCTTTTTATAATCTATGGTTTAAAAATGTTCCGTTACGAACAGGTTGTTAAAATTTGAGGAAGAACAAAGGGGTTAAATTAATATTTCCGAAACCCTCAGTGATATTTTCTATGCAGTAACTGCAGTGACATTTAATAAAGGTGCATATATTTTAAAATAAATATAAATCCAAGTTTTAACAGTGGCATGCGTACAAGCACTGACTTTGATATTTTAAAGACAGTAGCGCTGCGAAATTGGATTTTTCCCAAAATAAAAACTGTTTTTAAATTCTTCGTTCAATTTAGGAGTATTCTTTTGAGTTTTTTTTTCTGCAATACTGCGTTTACTGAATTTATGAGAAAAAAATTAAAACAATGTATACATTTATCGAAAAACACAATTCCATTTTTACACAGTTTATAGAGCAATATAGAAGCTGTTTTACTACATTCAAATCGGATAATTACAGTTAATACGCTGAATCGTCCAAAATATCACTGCAAAATATTTATACTGCGATTTTAAAGAAACCACATATTGAAGAGCGTCCATCTTTAGCCCGTTTAAACAACATGTCATGGATAATTATTTTCCTAAAGATCAGTTTTCCAACTTTGAAAAGGTCCAAGTTATGAATTTTTGAAAAGTTGTCAACTTTAGCGTTTTTTTTACTTTTCTCTGCGAAAAATGCACCAATAAGAACTACAGTTCCGGAGCTAGGTAAAAATTTGGTTAATTATTTCCTCTTAAGCGATAATTAGTGGAATGAATCAGAGAGTTGTAACTAAAAACTCGTTAAATTGTAGGTAACCAATATTTCGAAGAAAGCTGACTATAACATGGTGCATTATATGTCAGCTAGTCGCTCGGACATAAAAAAAATATACTGTCAATGATTTCCTCTTAACTAAAAATTTGCCTGATGACAACTTATATGCAACTGTGGATAAATATATATGTCAGCTGGCTGTATTCCGGTGCAAAAACCGTCAGCTGATAGTTTGAAAGTTCTAACGCAGAAGTTAGGCGGTAGCATTTATCGCCTATTTAAATGCATCAGCTGACGGGGTTTTCCTCGACTTACTGTTGGTTGATTTTTTTTATTAATTACAGCAGTATAAAAACAATCAGCTTACAAATTTTCATCTGGACTGGAAGGAAATAACAGTTCTTTAATTATTTTCGTTATTTCTAAAAAGCGAAGCTACAGGTTAAATCTCATTCACATGTATTCTTTGTATTTTTTTCTTTTTGGACGAAGCCATTAGGTTAGTTACTTACATCAGAGAAAAAAAAATGCCAGCATGTGATTAAAACTAAACAGCAAAATTTATATCGTATTTTTTTAGGTTGTTGTTTTAAGGGCCCTTCAGACGGACGTTTTTTAAGCGTTTATGTACGTGCATTCAAAAACGCACAAACAAAAACGTGCACTAGCACTGCCTATAGATGCACCTACAAATTCGCAGGTTTTGAGCAATGTCCAAGGAAATGGTTGATTTAGCATTGGCAGCAGTTGCGTGCACTGCTGTGATCCAAATGGAAATGAACAAGAAAAAACCGCGTCGCATGTGGAGTAAAAACTGGCTTTTACAACGGCAAAGGTTTTTCCACATAAACCTATTGGCTTCATCGGCTACTATACCACTTTTCATGGAGGCCAAAACCCATTTTATATTTCCTGCAGGAATTCACGGGACAGTGTTCTACAATCGGACATTTCTACAAAAGACAAATAAGCAAATTCAAATTAATATAACAAAAAAAAAACTACAACTGACCTGAACAGCTGACGCTACTGATGTACGACACACAATTTATATCCACACGTTGAAACTAGCAAGATTTTTTTGCGTGCGCACACAAAATTTCTGTCGTCGCCAGAAATCGTGGCGTCGTTCAAAATGATTGCGCATTCAAAATCGTGACGTTTTTATGCATACTAATTCACGTTTTTGTATGTGCGTTTTTGAATGCACATACATAAACGCCTACAAAAACGTCCGTCTGTAGGGGCCTTTATACCAACTTTGTGGTGACAACAATTTGGTTTTATTGCTGTTTTCTTTTATAACTTATTTTTTCTAGTACCTACTTATTTTCTTTTATAACTATTTAGACAAAAAATTAGATTTTAATATTTTTAAATTTAATTTCAAATAATTATACCAAGCCCATGTGAATGACATTAACCTATGATCTAGCTTTCTAGAAATAATGACAATAATTTAAGATACGTTATTTCCTCCCAGATAAAAATTTGTAGGCTGATTTTTATTATACTGCTGTACTTAAATAAAAAAATCAGTCAGCAGTAAGTCGAGGGAAACCCTGGCAGCTGATGAGTTTAAAAAGGCGATAGATGCTCCCGCCTAACTCCTGAGTTGTAACTTTCAAGGTATTAGCTGACGGTTTTTGCAAGGAGAAACAGCCAGCTGACATATATATTTATCCATCTAGCATATACGCTATCATCAGGTAAATTGGGGAGAAAATTATTAAAAGTATTTATATTATTTTCATGTTTGAGCGACCAGCTGCCGTATAATGCACCATGTTATAGTCAGCAGTCTTTTTTCTTTGAGATATTGGGTTAGCTACAACTTAACAAGGTTTTAGTTGGAAGGAAATGACAGAGTATATTTTTTTCTTCGTGCGTGGGAGGCTACCGCCGCTCATGGCCCCAACGAAACCGCAGCTGACTTTGACAAAGCTTTATGATACAACACTCTGGTGCATTCCACTAATTTTCGCTTTAGAGGATCTTGGTCCTGTAAGGTGGTCTGTTACTGGCTCCTGGACCATTAGCAAAAAGCCATTTTATTTATTTTTTTTATGTGGTACATGCACCATGTGCACCAACACATTTCAATATAATGATTCGCAATTATTTACAAACTGTTTATACTAAACGTTGAATTGGCCGAGGTGGGCCTGGAATGGACACCAAGAACCCCCACCTCAATAGCTTAAATTTCTTTTTGTGGGGTCATCTTAAGAGACTATTGTACTGCACCGAGGAGGAGTTAATAGAAGTAATAGTAAGCAAGAGGGTTAAAATTGTCTTGCAGCTTTAAAATTGTCCTGTCCAAAGGAAACCTTTTCGTATTTTGTTCTTCAATATTCTGCATTAATCTGTAGTTTAAAAATAGTTTCACAGATAAAGAAAAAAACACTATTTAACTGCTTTCACGTTTATTACCAGATGGGCATAGGATGCAATTTTTTTATAGAAAGTGTTTAGGATTGTTTTTTAGTTCCCCTTTCGCCATTTTAGTTTCTGTGTGATATTTGTGGTATACTTTGTTTTTCCCAAAATATGAGTAAATTTAACCCTTTTTATTTCAAGTAGTTACACTTGCAAATTAAAACAAAAATAACAATAAAAAATAATACAAATTTAATAAATCAATAAAGACCACAGACGAAAAATGGCAATAATTTTTATTAATTAATTAATATAATTATAAATATTTTTTTTATTGCCCTAAATAACTCAGAAGTGATTGCTCGATTTGTTTCAAAAGGTAAGTGGTTAGGTTGGAAAGAGTTCCATTTTCTCAGATTTTATTGAAATAGAAGTTGTTTCTTCTATTTGTACAAAAACTAAAACAGCGAAGGCGCCATTGAATTACAGTCTTAATAAGGCAAACCTATTGTATTGCTTATTATACACATCTAAACACTTACAAGTGTATGTCTAGTTTTTAATTACATATATACCTAATAGAACTTATCAGCAACCTAATTATAGATACTTAATATTCATAGACACGCTATGGACTCCTAAATAAATAAAAAGGAAAAGTTATCATATTTCCAGATAAACTTTACAACTTTTTGGATGATTTATATATTTATAATTATACAGTGTGACTTTCTAACTTAAAATAAATTCTTTAATTATAGATCAAAAACAAGCTACCTTATCGAAAAATGTTTAAACCCGTTGATAAGTATTTTTAGTCCTGCTCTTTCCTATAAAATAAATATTTATACAGTATGTACAACATTTAAGATATGACGTACAAGATGTTTTTTTTTAAATCGAAACAAATTTTTTTAAAAGTATTTTTAAGCTCATATCAAGTTATGCCCAATTTTAATTTTTCTTCCGTGTCGTTCGCAAGATATTAAAATTCTAGTCTAGAAAATTTAAAAAACCGATTTATGTTTAATATTTTGATAGTTTGGATATTTAAGAATATCTCCTTAGAATTTTTTTCAAAATTAAAATTATTTTAAAAGTTTTAGCTAAAGTTGTTGTTTGGCGCACTGAGGCTAGAATCAAAAGTTCTGAGTTTCGAGCTTCAAGTGCTCCAAAAGACAAACTGTTATAACTACCTGGAACTTAACTTAAACTTTAAACACTTTTTTTCGAAATGTTTGTCACAAAATTCAAGTTCTAATTGACAGATTTTCTTTAAAGTTAGCACAAATTTTCTTTATAAATCTCTCTATTGCAAGAACCAGCAAAAAATCTAAATTTTTAATTTTAATTTTTTTTTTAAATTCGAAAAAGTTTAAAAATAAGTACAAAAAAACCTACCTTTTTTTGATAAACCGTCATTTTGCAAGTTTTTTTTTTCATTTTTCTAGATCCATGCCATAATGACATTTGTACAGATAACCAAAAGAGAGAGAATCGTGACAAGATGGACATGGTCTTTTTTTCCCCGCTGCTTCAACAGCGTATAACTTTGTGAAATATGTTTTTTCCTTTTTATTTTTTTTTGTAAATACTTAAAATATAAATAAATAAATGATAAAAAAATGGATAACGAAAATATTAATTGTTTTTTTTTTATCAACCGTCAAAAAACGCCCAAAATTGGGTCTTCTGGACTGGGATATCCTCTTTTCTTCTTCTTCTTCTTCTTCCTGGGAGCCGTCTTTCACTACCGGAGGCAGCGCAGCCACTTGGGCTTTTTGTGCCTAATCTCCCATTGTCTTTTATACCAAACTTCCCATTATTCTTGTTCCTTCTACAGGTCTGTATAATCCCGAGACTGGTTGGTTGATATATTCCTGTGGGCTCATTTCGGTTGCCCAAATAATGCCTGTCTTTTGTGATTCAATGCTTTACATTCGCACAGGATATGGTAGGCTGTTTCTTCCCCCTCGTCGCACATTCTGCAACTTGGGTCCCCATTGTATGAGCCTATCTTGTGTAGGTGTCCTCTTAGGTTATCGTGCCCTGTTAGCAACCCTTCCGTTATGAGAAGTCTTTTCCTACTTTGTCTTAGTAGTTCTTCCTTCGTCCTTTTGGATGGGTCCCTTATAAAGCTTTTATATCCTTTCAATAACACTAGAATCTTGGACTTCCATTGTCTTTATTTGTTAATTGTTACACAACGTTTCGGTTAGTGATGTATCTCCAACCGTTTTCAAGTGATAACTAAAAACTATTCCTAAAAGCTACGACTTATATACTATCCCTTGTTCACCGAAGCTTGACCGACTTTTCACGGTTCAGTAACGGCTGCCAGATATTCGAAATTTCGATGCTAGGCTTGCTAAATACATTTTTGTTGTTTAAAATTATTACAGCTTCTTTGAATTTTCTTTTCTTCCAGTGGGTTTCTTTATAAATAGTTTTTGCTTCCGACCATTGTATGCGGTGTTGTTTTGACCAAGCGTGTTCGGCAATCCCTGATTTCGACGTTTCACCTCGTTCCGTATGTTTTTTGTGTTCTTTAACTCTAACTTCAAGTGGTCTCTGTAGTTATGGATGCAATCACTTACGATCAAAAAATAGATGAAGTTCTTCGAAAGGGTAAATACAGATCTCTTGATCAAGATCCAACAGCATCCATAGAGAACAAAATTTACAGGACCTTAAGGAAATACAAAAACTTTCTGACCGATGAAACAAGAAAAACTTTAACTCCACATAACAGTAAACCTCCTCATCTTTATGGACTACCGAAGATACACAAGGACAATACACCCTTAAGGCCCATCACCAGTTCTAGAAACGCACCCACGACTGCACTGGCAAAACACCTTTAGACCTAATTAAACCACTGGTCGGTAAGTCTCCATCTTTCGTTAAAAACTCTAGTCATTTTGTTGACATTCTCAAAAATGTAGAAATAGGACCAGACGATACTTTTGTTAGTTTTGATGTGGAAAGTATATACACAAACGTTCCAGTAGAAGAATCGTTAAGCATTATCCGAGCCAAGCTTAAAGAAGATAAAACACTAGTAGAACGCACCACCCTGCCGCTGGATGGAGTGATGGAGTTGTTGGAGCTTTGCCTCCGTAGTTCTTATTTTCAGGTGAAGGATGAGTTCTACGCGCAGGATGATGGGCTTCCCATGGGTTCATCGCTCTCCCCAGTGGTAGCAAATATCTATATGGAATGGTTTGAGGAACATGCAATTAAAACTGCACTAATTAAACCAAAAGTTTGGCTAAGATATGTTGACGATACTTTTATTATATGGACAGGTAATGACGAAGAACTTGAAGGTTTCTTAAAACATCTTAATTGCCTCCGACCTTGTATTAAAATCACAATGGAGAAGGAGCGAAACTCGGCCCTACCTTTCCTCGACGTTCTAGTCAAACGAAATAATGGTCATATTCAAACCTCGGTATACAGAAAGCCTACCCACACCGGACAATATTTACACCAGAATTCTAACCACTCTAACGAAACCAAACAGGGGGTTATAAGTACTTTATATAATCGTGCAGTGACCTTATGTAACAGTAGGGAATCACTGCACGAGGAAATGGATAACATAACTAGGGATCTTAAGCAGAACGGATACAGTGAGAGGCTAATAAAGGAAATAATCGAAAAATATCAAAATAAGACAAGAAACTCTAATATGAACCAAGACCAGACTGACCAAATATTTATGACAATTCCATATATTAAAAGAACTTCGGAAAAGATTCGCAGAATCGCGAATAAGTATAATATTAAAACGGCGTTTAAATCCCAAACTACTCTAAGAAGTATTCTTACTAAGACGAGACCAGACAACAATGTTTCAAATAAGGACTGTGTCTACCAAATTCCCTGTGAATGTGGTGAGGTACACATCGGGGAAACAAAGAGACCACTTGAAGTTAGAGTTAAAGAACACAAAAAACATACGAAACGAGGTGAAACGTCGAAGTCAGGGATTGCCGAACACGCTTCGGAAGCTTGGTCAAAAAAAATAAAATATAACATCTATGTGACACAACCTGTCAAATTTGACAGCTGTTATCCTGTTTACGATCGTTTAGGATGCCCAAACGTCAGTAAAGCCGTCATTACTCGACTGTAGGCTACCGCGATGTTTTATTTTTCTTCCTCAGAACTTTATTTTCACTTTTCCGCCGGCGGAAAAAAAAGTGTTTTCATAAAAACATAGATACAAACAAACAACAAAATAAGCGTTAACAACGCAATATTTATTAAATTAAAAACATTTTCTTTTTATTTATTACTCAATTTGAACAAATTGGTTATTATTTGATTGAACTTACTCAATAACTGTCCATTAATACGAAATTAAATCGGAGACGCAATTAAAACAATGTGTTACATTACTAAAGCAACTATTCACCGACATCGGTCTAAGTCGCCTTGCGAACCCCTTATCTTTAATATTTATTACTATTAAAAAGAGATATTTTTGCATTAATTTATCGACGTTTGAAGAAAAAACAGCTTATTTTATTTGAAGAAACAGTTACTTTTCATGGCTTGCTCTCAATTATTAGCCTCACCCCGTTCGGTTGTTAAACACGAGCTCACCATGAAAAATATCACTTTTCCTCCATATGAAATAATATTCTATTACGTTATCAAGTGTGACTTTTAAATATACAGGGTGTCTCATAAAGTAATCGGCATTTTACTTACCTTGAAATTAAGTGTTTATTTGACTAACTGTGTACAATACAAGCAACTTAAAAATGAATTGCTTGACGAATACGCTAACGAGTTTATGGTGAAAGGTACCGAATAAATAACTATTTTTTACGACATATTTCTTTCAATTAAAATATCTGGAATTTCTTTTTAGTTTTTGATTTGCTTTATTTCACGGTGTCATTTGTTTAATTATCAGGTTGTCTTTACGTTTAAAATTTTATAACCGTGAAACACTTAAGTTTTCCCTGGAAGTTAATAATTTTTTTGTTGCGCTCTACCATATTCACAACATGTTAAATTTTAATTTCTCTGGAATTCACATAAATTCATATAGGCGTACACAGAAGTTGCTAGTTTTGTTAACTGGTTAATTGCCAATAAAAAACCCGTATAACAGAGTGTTATTGCAAACATTAGTTTTCGTAAATAAAGTTACCGTTCATCCCAATTACTGTTTAGAGGTTAAAATTAACTTAAAACTATATAAGACGGTTATGTATCAAGAAGCCCTATACAGAGATTTAAAATTAAAAACGTTAAATAATTAAGATAATTACTGAATACTACATGCTAAATTTTATATCATGGGGACCCTTCCGTACAACATTCTAATCAAATGAAGAATTTTTGACTTTTAAGTCTATCGCTTGCAATTCTCTAATAGTCCAGTAACTGAAGAACTGAAAGTACCCAAAGCTGTAAATAAATATGTACAGTTTTCATTTGTGGCGCAATTCTTAGGTCTTCGCGAATGCTTTCGAGCGAGAAAAAGTTTATCACGATTCCGACTTGGAAACCCGCTGAAAATGGTCCCTCAAAGTCCCAAAAATGAGTTTCCCGCAAATATCTGCCAAAATATGCGAATTAGAGAATTTTTGTTCAGACAAAAATGAAGATCACCTCAAAATATATAAAAATGGTCCTTACCATTTTTTCGCAACAACAATATTTTTCGCAAAAACGGCCGTCGAAAAATAGTAACATTCCACACTGGATAGATGTGGTAGTATTAGTTTCTTACTAAAAAATGCAGATCGGCAAAACAATTTTTTATCAAAACGCAAGAAAGATGGTGAAGGAAATTTTCTGTGATCATTGAACACTTGCTAAGGTCTCATTATATATATAAAAAAAATGTTAATAAAAAACCATTTTTTCAAAAAATATCAATAAATAAATGGGATACTCTCAAAATATTGTCAAAAAAACTTTGACTGCTTTTTTTAATATTCTAGAAAAATCAGAATGGACCCAAACTCATATGAAATGATAGGTACGGGTTTTCCCATTCCGATGAACTTTGAATAATTAAAAAATGTACATTATTGCCCGAGTAATGGAACAATTCGTCCGACCGCTTATAAGCAAATCCATGAAAATAGCGACATTCTAGCGGTAGAGCGGCAGCTGTAATAAGGGAATTTTGGGTCCCGTTATCTCAAAAACTATCGATTTTTCGAAAAAAATTGTAAGTACTATTTTTGTAGATTACAAGGCGATCTTTTTATTTTTATCTTGGGACAGTCCACGAAGGCTGATGCCTAAGTACCAACTTACCGTGGGTGTCTTCAGTGTGGTGAGAGTTAGTTTGTTCACACGGGACTTAAATTTTTGGAGATTGGGACGGTCCATAGTCTTGACACTCTAGGGATGAAGGAACGAAGAAAGCGGGAAGTTCGGGGCCTCTCTAATTGAACTGTAAAAGGATGCATAAAAGTTACACTACGTGTTGCTCTGTTGGGAGCTGTCAGAGGGAGAATTATACTGGCCAAAAACACCTCTGAGCAGAAGCCGTGAAAATACCTATAGAAGAGCGACAGATCCCCCAAAGCTCGACGGTGAGCAAGAGGAGGAAGCATCTCTGTAAGCGTGGGATCATTAATAAGACGAACAGCTCTTCTTTGAATGAAGTCCAGAATGCTAAGTGTTGTAGGAGACGCCATTCCCCAGCCATGAGAACAATATTCTAAAGAGGGTTCAGATTTGGAATACATACAAGTTGGAAGAAAAAATACTTTCTGGCTCGAAAGAGGAATCCAAGCTTTTTTGAAGCTGCTTAGACTATGGATGTAATGTGTTTGTGCCAGTTGAGGTTATTCTCCAAAGTAACGCCGACACGATTAAACGACTCTGTTCAGCAGAGCTTGGCATCTAATATGTAACGGATGAGCACTGGCAGACTTTTTTCGCGACAGCGAACAGTGTGTTTGGAGTCATTAAACTGAACAAAATTTTTTGAGGTAAAAGAGACAACTGCATTGACCTACGCTTGGTTTCCAAATCAGGCTTATTGACTGGCTTAAGAAATTAAATGTGGAGGGTACTTTCGTCAGCAAAACTATGTATGGGAGTGATTGTGGAAGAAAGAAGATTGTTAATGTGTAGAAGAAATAGAGTGGGTGCCAGTTCTAAGCCCTGGGGCACCCCAGCATTAATTTGGTAGAAGCTGGAAGAATGACCATCTTCAATAACTGATATACGCCGATTAGAAAGGAAACTGGAGAGCCAAGAGCAAACTTTAGGTGGAAGACCGTAAAAAGAAAGTTTGTTAAGAAGCCCATCATGCCAGACCTGATCGAAAGCTTTGGATATGTCAAGAGAAACGATCTGGGATTCCCCAAAAAATTCAAGAGACTTGTTTTAGTTGTGTGAGACACAACTGGAACAAGAGGTTAAAATTAAATTTAAACCATATTAGATGGTTATGTATCAAGAAACCATATACAGATGTTTAAAATGAAAAATATTAAATAAGTACGATAAGACTTCCTGCTAAATTTTCTGTACTGTTAAGTATTTGAGTTACGTATTGTTTCGTGACACCCCGTATAAAAACACGGATCCTGGTTTTACACCTTTTTATTGGATATCAGGTTTACAAACGATTCTATGGTAACACTTCAACGTAACGTAATGACAACTGTTTAACCTTTAACTGCCTGTCAACTTCTTATCTCTTCGAAAGACAAAACTAAACTGGCCCGTGCGGACTTCCTTCGCGCTTTTTATAGTAAAGTGGAAAAGAATTGAAAAGTCTGGAAAAGTCTAGAATTAGCTGGAAGAATTCTTTTACTACAGGATGTAAGAAAAGTGTACAATGGATGTCTTCAGCGCCCTCAGGATAATCCGCAATGACCGTCGAAAAAGGGAAAAACTAAGGTAACCTATTTTTAATAAAATATTAACCTAAATAAATAATTTAATTTTAATTTTAAATAAAAAAAATTTTTTTTTTAAAAAAAAAACCGGGGGGACTAATTTTTTTTCCCCAAAGGGGTCTTAAAAATAGGGGGGTACGGGGCCCCAATTTATAAGGGTCCTTTCCCCCCAAAAAGCACCTTAAGGGGAATAAAAAAATTTTTAAAATTTTTTTTTTAAACCCCCCCCCCTTCTTTCGTTTTTTCCCCTTTTTTGGGGTTAAATTAAAAAAAACTTTAAAAATTTTTTGAAAATCAGGGTTTAAAACAAAACTTAGTAGGCATTTTAATTTAACGTCAAAATTTTAAGAAAAAAATTAAAATTTTTTTAAAAAAAAAAATTAAATAAATTAAATTATAAATTTTTTTAATTAAAATTAAAATTTTATATAATTAAAAAAATTAAAATATAATATTTTTATAATATATATAATATTTTTTTTTTTTTTAATTTAATTATTTATTTTTAAAATTGAAAATTCCCCAAAAATTATTTAAAGCACGGGGGGTGCACATAAGAAGCTTTTGTCCCCCTTTTAAAAAAGGGTTTCTCTATAAATTAGAATATTTTTATTATCTACTGCATCACATTGCACTTCAGCTGGCAATAAGGAGCTTATAACGAAGTAGCTCTACATCTTTTAAGTATTTATCATATATTTAAACCAGCTTCATTTTTACCCAAGGTTCCTTGGTCACGACGTTACGCACCTGCCCTGCTGGTGCCGCTTTGGCTTTGGTCCCAGGGTATAGAACTGAGTGTAAATACTTCTTCCCTTTTATAATCTGTATCCATCCCAAATCAGACCCTACTTAGAATATTGTTTGTGTCTAGCAGATGAGTTTCCCAAAACTCTTAGCACTTAGCTTCTTCCTAAAAGGAGGCGGTCCGCCTCATTAATGACCTCATTCTTACAATAACACTCTTTTAGGGATATTTTTACGGCTACTGTTCGTAAGCTTTGAAAATTTTCGGAATAGTCAGTAATATTCCTCCCCTAGCTTCTTCCAATAGGGCAATACGATGTGCTATATCAAGCATTCATTTATACTTCAACTGAAGCATCCGGGGATTCTCACCTTATTCGCTCTAAAAAAAAAAGAGTTTTACACCAGCTGGCCTAGATCTTTCCTTTCTCTCCAAACCTCTAAGTATGGTGTTAATAAAATGCTCCTTTTTGCTTAAGACACCCACGTTCGTTACCAACTAAGTACATCAGTAGAGATCGAACGCTGTTAGAACAACACCGATACGTCACGGTTTTATATCAGTTTGCCATATGAGACATGAGACCGTGACGTATCGGTGTTGTTCTTACAGCGTCCGATCTCTACTTATGCCCTCCAAAGAAACCAAATTCATTTGGCAACGTGGCAAAGTATTCCAGGAGATCAGAGAGCTCATTTTCTAATATAAATAATAAACCATATATCTGTTTAATAAAGTTTCATTAAAAAATTATAAACAGAGCCCAACAATCTTACTAAACTTATATTTTTTATTCAAATATTAAATACTCTGATCTAACTGGTGATTGTAAACTATTGGATTCTAGCATACTAGGTTGCCATGTTTAACACATTTTTTGGCAACATCTAATTTTCGCGATGAGTTTCATTTTATAGAAATATGGAAAAGGATCTTAAAAACTAAAATTTGATCGAAAAACTTCTATAGTACAGAATGTGACTAAAAGGCAAAATGGACGACTCCAGACCCTTTAGAACCCTTGGTAATGGTCGGAATGGGAAATACTGAGGTAATTTATAATACATCTAGACCTACGATAATGCGCCAGGCCAAGTTACTGCTTGACGCACAAAAAGAGTTTTGTGTGTTACCAAAAAAAATTCTGTTATTGGGGTTTTAAGTAAAAAATTTTTTAAAAATGCTCATTAATGTTGAATTTTCGGAAGCAAAAAAAATTTTAAAAAAAAAGAATATTTTTGCTAACCAAAGAATTCTAAAAAATTTTTTGGTTTTATTCCTTTATTACGCTAAAATAACAACTTTGAAAACAAATATAGAGGGGAAAGGTTTTTTAAAATTATAAAATATAACGATATAAAACGATCTTGCGCACTCTCTCTGATTTGACAATACGCCGGGCGAAAGGGCCATACTTCGCTTCCTTACCACATTTGGGTGATTCCTCCCCGCTCAACTGCGTTAAAATTCAAAGCTTGACAATAGGTCATTGAACTTTTTTTTGCTGGCAAAAATATATGAACCCTTTTATATTTAATTATCTTTATTCTCAAATTAAAAAAGTTACTTAAAAAAAACTTACCTGTTTGCCAGATAGTCTTGCCCCCAAAAAGAGCGGGCAATACCAGCTAGGCATGTTTTGTACGTTTAAAATTTTTTATCTATACAAAATTTTTTTAGTTTACATAGTCAAATTTAAAAAAAAAAAGGGTTTAAATTTAAAATTTTAAATTAATTAAAAATAGTTTGACAAAAAATTTTGATAGGCAATATAGTCAAAATGCATTTGTTTATGTGTTAAGATTATCAAAAAAATGGGTTTCATCCGGTTAACAAATGGGTGAAGAACGATCTCTTTTCGGCTCTTAGAATAAATACTATAAGCTAAAAATATAATTGTGAAGACATACTAGTTTTTTATTTTAGACAAAGACATATTATAAAGCGTTTTTTGTCATTCAACCTATACTATAACCGCCTATCTTATGATTATCCAGACTTATCCTCCCCTGCCATAGGTCGTAATATTAAACTTGAAAATAATAATATTGGCAAAATAGAAAAACTGGGAAAGTCAAATATTTTCACGCAAGTTGAAAAGCAATTTATCAACTTTTCCAACTTAAAAGTTTCATTTTAAGTCTCAGAAAATTCATTTCTAATAAAGTTCTGTAATAAAAGAAGTCAGAACTTTGTGTTTTGCATGGTCTTTCGAAATAAAGTCCTAAAATCACAAGGTTTTTAATATAGTTTTATTTAAATCAAATAGAAGTTATTGGAATAAAAAAAAATAAATAAACATAGCTTTACAAATTTCGACTCCAAGCAAATATTAAATATTTTTGAGAGTTAGTAGGAACATAATAGGGTTTATTTTTTTTTTTTTAATAAAGCCTGAACCTTTGTTTTATTTTTGATTTTTCAAAACCTAGTAAATATTGCAATAGATAATTTTTAAATGCATAGCATAAAAAATATATACAAATACGGGGTTTTCAAAAAATGCACGGCCAAATTTCAGGAGGTGAATACTCATTGAAACTTTTTAAAAAAGGTTTCTATAAATATGGGTTTGAAAATGCGCTTCTAAAACATAGGTTGATTGATTTTAAAAAATAGGTTTTTTTCTAATAATCTTAAATACTCTGTAGACCATTTCCTTGCAATGTCAGTGTTATGTATAATAATAAGGGCCTGTTTAGGGCCTAATTAAATTAAAATTATTAAGTTCAGTAGCGTCGCAGGGGACACCTTATTAAAAATAATTGTGAGAAAAATGTGCGCCAGAGACTTTTTTGCAATTTTTATATTATATTTTTGGAATTGAGCAACTAAAAATACAACTTTTTTGTCTCCTGATATTTTTTCCTATTTTGTTACGTTCTCGAGAAAAAAAAATTCGAAGACTAGGCATATTAGGAAAAAATGTCATAATATAAAAAAGTTGTATTGTCAGTGGCGTCCATTTTTTCACAAACATTTTTGATGAGGTGTCCACTGAGGCGCCACAGGACCTAATAACTTTAATTTTACTAGGCCTAAATAAGACCCTTATTAATAAAAAAACACTGACAAATTTCAAGAAAATAGACTACAGTGTATTTGACATTGAAAACCCTAAAATATATTTATTTATATATATATATAATTATATATATATATATATATATATATATATATATATATATATATATATATATATATATATATATATATATATATATATTATTAATAATATTTCTTAAAAGTATATAATTACAAAATTAGATTTTTGGTTTTTGAGGCGAAAATTCAAAATTTCGTATATTTTGATGTTTAGTAGAGGCGACTACGGCCTTACTTGTTTTGGATGGCATAAATTTTTGCTTTTATTTACCTGTTTATTAAAAGAGTTTCTATAATTCTCGTCGTCAAAAATGGTTTTGGTCGCACTAATTTTTCCATGGAAAAGGGGTTTTTATGTTTTCAAACTTTGCAGAATGTCAACACGCTGATCAAAGTTCTCCGGGCAAAAACCCAAAAACTTTCTAACCTCCCCAAAATCACCCTCAAAGGTTTCCAAATCTCCAGTGACTTTTAAGGGTTGATTTTGGAGGTTGATTTTAGTTTTTACCCGGGAGACTTGCATCACGTGTTGAAAATACTACTCTGCAAGTTTGAAAAAATATGTAAACCCTTTCCATAGGAAAATTGCGGGATCCTTTAAAGTGCGATTATCTTCTAAAACAGTTGCTCCTAGAGACCTAAATGAAGTATACATTTTTGACGCAGCGGAAGTTATAGTAACTCCTTTTAAAATAAACAGGTTAATAAACTAAACTTAAAAAAAGTTATGCCATGTAAAACAAGTGGGGTAGGCCTTAGCT
Source organism: Listronotus oregonensis (assembly GCA_019359885.1). NCBI lineage: Eukaryota > Metazoa > Arthropoda > Insecta > Coleoptera > Curculionidae > Listronotus > Listronotus oregonensis. The sequence continues at coordinate 89,335 of JAHBCN010001921.1, forward strand.
GGCGCTCTCTACTAGCAACATCAAAAGTATAGACGAATTTGAATTTCTCACCTTTAAGAACCCCCAAATCCCGAATTTAACTGTCTTTTAGTAAATAAATTACTACGAAATAATGAAAAGTTTAACACCCTGTATCTTAGTTATTATCAACTTTGAGATAAGGCAAGTACTTCTGGGGACATATATTTATTTTTATAATATATATATATATATATATATATATATTATATATTATATTATTATATTATATATATATATATATATATATATTAATATATATATAAAATTATTTTGTTTGAACTGGGTATAGGTTTTTTAAAATGTAATTAAACAAATTCGATGGCTCGATCGTGGTGAGCTTTTCAAAATGTATTTCTTTCTCGGGATTACCTACAATATACGTTTTTCAATCATTTTTGGGAATCCCCGAGAAAAAACATTTTGAAAAAGTTCACCACGATAGCGAAACGTCATGAAATAATTTGTTTTAATTATACATTTTAATAAAAAAAACCCATACCCAAGAATTCAAACAAAATAATTTATAGTAAATGGTTTAAGAAAAAAAAATTTTAAAAATAATATATATATATATATATATATATATATATATATATATATATATATATATATATATATATATATATATATATATATATATATACATAATATAATAAAAAAATTTTTACAAAACACAATTATTTAAAAATTTTTCTTGTTTAATGGAGCCGAAATTTCAAAACAATTCTATTAATTAACCATTGTATAACTTGTTGAAAAATTAATTTTAAGGTGAATTTTCAACGGGAATAATTTCTTTGAAGTGTTCTGAACAAACCATAATTTTTTAAAATATTTCAATTAATATTTAATACTTTTAAAAAAGTTATTTACTGTGACGTACTTAGTTGTGACTTCGAGCGCGCACCCAAAAAAGTCGCGCGGAGGCCCATTTTCAGCGTTAAATTAAAATTATATATAATGGAGATAGAGTTTCGTAAGTTGACACTTTTTTTTGCAATTTTTTTTCGGGATATTTTTTGCAATTTCCGCTATCTCTTGTGGTTTTTGATTATCATCAAAAATCAAAAGGGCTTTTTTTGTTTTTTATTAATAATAATTACAATTTGTATTGGCAGAAAAAATCTTCAAAACGTCTTTCTCAGATTTGCATTCCGCAGAATAAGCTATCACTCATATTTTTCGAGGCGTTCTAACTATTTTTGACAGTAAACCCATTTCTCGACTAGGCTAATGCGTTTGAAATATTTAACTGATTCTATGCCTTTTTTCTTTCAAAGATCATCGAAATTTTATTTTCCATGCCACCATACATTACACTATAATCTATAAGCCGGTAAAATTTACTTGAGACTGTACTACACCATATGTCCCCTCATGTATTTCCCATGGTAGTACTTATTATATACCAACTTTGAATGTAAAATACATGGTAAAACGTACCGCAAGCTGCTATGTAACACGTACTTTGTCGTACCTTCGTCACTGCATACGTACGGTAGCAGCACCTGTTATTCAGGACGCAAAAACTTTTTGAAAGTAGATACATATAAAGTATCGGCAGAACCTGTTTTCCGTATATATTTTACTCCTATACATGCTACTGCTACTTCTACCTACATTTTAGATTTAAGATAAGAATATCTGATTTACTTTGCTGGCTGGACATTAACTTTTTCTACATATTTTAAATGCTGACATTTTTAGTGGTAGTAATTCATTGCTAGAATTTCCAATCGGTTTTTTATTAGTGTGAGATTTCGAAATAATTTCGTTATACGGGGCAATAAAATGGTCATTTTTATTTTGAAATCAATTTGTTGTATTAGTCGAATACTGAGTGACAATGATAGGTAAACACCTATTTATATAAAATACATTTTATTTTATTTTATGCTTACACGTGTAGCAGACAATAATTAGGTGTTTACCCAAATCGGATAATAAATAACAGAATTATGTTTAATCACGAGTTTATGATCCTCGATTTCTTATGCGCTCTATACCCTCTTAGCGTATCCCCTTCCACCCTATCTCTAACTCATGACTAAGTACTGCCAAAATCTAAGGGGCGTGCTGTAGGTTCAATAATTTACAACATAGGAAGTCCCACACATGTTCAATAAAAGAAAGATCAGGCGAACTTAAGGCCAAGGTAAGCAGTTAATGCATGAAGTCTACAATTATTATGGCCATATGTGGTTTGACGTTGTCTTGTTGAAAAATGGGGTTTCTCATGGTCATAAGATATGGAAGATTATGTGGTTCCATTACTTTCTGAATATATCGAAGGGCCATTATGTTACCTTTAATAAAGACTAGAGGTGTCTTGCTATTAAATCCAATAGCACTCCATACCATTAGATCCACGGTGTAATAAACAAGTATCAAAGTGTGGATAAGGTCTTTCATATGTCGACTTCGCGTTGGCATCTCCTTCTTACCATTGCTCAATGCAATTTTGGATATGCATCATGCATATCCAAATAAAAGCGAGGCTGTGTCAATGCTCATCTGTAGATGACAGCACCCAATAAAAGATGAAATAACTGATGCGTTTAAATATCTCTGGCTGTTGCCTTAAAATCAGGCGAAAAGAAATTCTATCTAAAGAAACCATTCTCAAGAGAAACCCTTCCAACGCCAAGTCTCCAAACCGAAAAGAAGACCCAATTCCTACGATATTTAAATTAAATTTCAGTTTTTGAGAACGGCCATTAAAGCCAGGCTCCGAAAGCCTGTTTAAAACAAAAAGAAACTCTATTTCTACACGTGGTCGTCAAGAGTGTTATTTAATTAATGTACACAGATATCTGTTAATCTATCTTTACTACAAATAACATCCTACTTGGTAACTATACAGTCTATATATTGTTGATTTTCTTGTCAACAGTCAGCTTTTTGTACTTTGCTCCTGAGCTTTTGTTTGTCCTGTTTTAAACCATGTACGTTTAGCATTTGTTCTCTCAATTATACCTTACTGATTTTCACCAATTATGCTCTAAATCTATAAACTAAGACTACTAACTATCTGCCAACATGACATTAACATGATCAGACCACATTCACTAGAACATTAAGGATGAAATCAGGGCCCTTTCTATCTTTAATTTTCGTTTCCATCTCTATTTGAAGATGTGCATCGGTATCTGACGTAATAGCCAACGGTTCTGACTAGCTTCAATGAGTCTTTTCGACAAGCTCTTAATTATACCATTCATTTACGCGATTTCGCATTTCATACTGTCCACATTTGCTTCCAGCCACTCGATATCTTTCGCCCTCCTTTCATTTAGTTTCCAATATTTCACCTTTTCCTCTGTAATCACACTCGTCCAATTGACCACTTCCGATAAAATTATCGATATTCCAGAAGCCACTCTCTGTTGGTGTTTCCCATACACTATATCAATAGGACAGTAAAAAAAGCCGAAAACTACGTATTCGGCAATATACTCTACGCATCCCGACTACAGGTCCGTTTTTTTTTACTAATTTGCAATTACCCAAGTCGAAGTGATCTCTAAGAACCAAAAGTCAGCGATCTTGTTTCCCTACGGCGACCACTGCTTCTAGCTTGTGTCCTCGATCTTCTTGAATCCATACCAATTCTAAAAATGATACGTAAAGATTGCTTTGTTCTTTACTAAGCTGATAAATATGACCAATTTTTTAAGGCGCTATAAGTATACAGAGTGCTCGTAAAAATAGAAACTACGCTGGTTTTATTTATTGTAGATTGAGGCCTAAAGCCTAAATAATAGAAGCGTTTACTAACAAGATATTTAAAGACCCTGGGGTCTTCAAGGAAAAGGAAATAAATCTACAGGCGCAGGTTTCACAGTCTAGGTGCTGTAGTGATGAGTAATCGGACATTGTGTTTAGTTCGGGACTTGCTCAGATAAAAAGTAAAAAAAAAACATAAATGTAGCATTTGACGTGGGTCTCTTGGGAGCTGCTAGGAAAGGCATTTATATTGGATAATTTTTTAAAATAGAAGCCGTAAAAATGCCTATAAGAAAGGAAAAGTTCTACCTACTTTATCTAGCCCATCTAAACCTTACGGTGGGCTAGATAAAGAAGATTTCTTGTAATAGTGGGATCATTACTTAGGCCAACGGATTATTGTTGGATGGAACCAGAACGCCAAAAGTTGTGAACTACACCCTTTTCAGACATGTGAACTGTATTACAAGCAGGTTCTGATTTGGATTACAACCTACAGAGAATACAAATCAGAAGGAAAAAAGAGGCTCCAAAGAGGCATCCGATATTTTTCGGAGCTGCTGTGGCTGTTTATGTAAATTGTTTGTGCCAATAAAAGTTATTCTTAAAAAAATGCAAACAAGGTAAAATGACTCTTTAAATTAAAAATATCGAACTTAAGGATATTTTCTAATATATTCTTTGCTTCCCAGATAAAGTAATTCTGGAAAATAATTAGTACAGGAGGAATTATCTGGACGACTCATGGATGGAGCGCAAAAGTTGGACAAGTTTTTCGGGCGAAGTGTTCTAGAAAGCGCACCATTTTGATATCAATTAAGAATAAATAATATAAATCTTAATAGAAAATGAATATTATAAGAAGCAGAAGATACGATACATTACATTAAATTGTGGTAAAAATAAAACGTCACTGAGTTGGAGACTTGACCAAATACATAACGATAAAACTCATGAACATTACATGGTTTATGCATTCCATACGTAGATATAAAAAATAATTTATATATTTCTTGCTCTTCCATCTTCCTAGGTAAATTTTCTATATATGACCACTCTTTTCCTATAGATAACAATATAAAACCTTTCTCTTGGTCCCCTGTTGATCCGGTGCGGCGATATGAAAAATTTCACCGAGAATACGAAAGAGCAGAGGGTATAATAACGTATCATATAACAGCAAAATGAATAAATGGAACAAGTAATCCACTGTGTTTGCTTGAAGGTTCTATACAATGATATAGGTTAAATAAGTAAAATCTTAGATTTCCATTATCTTAATTTATTTAAAAAAACACATTTTGAATTGGTAAGTATTTTGGTCGCATTTAGGTAAATACTGAACAAGTTGTATGTCTTCAAGGGTATTAATATGGAAACTAAATGCACCAAGGCATGATAGTCTAAGATCCGGCAGCTTAAATCTGCAGGTATCTGTTTCTTAATATAAATTATTCGTAAAAATTTGGTTTTATCCTACAAACAGATACTTGCAGATTTAAGCGGCCAGATCTCATGCTATGGAAAGCGAAACTACGGATACAATTATTAGGCCCTTAAGCTTACGAATGCATTTGGTTTAAAGTAACTTCCAGTGATTCCTAATGTTTAACAGGAGTTTGCTAAAATATCAGTGGCTGATTACTACTGCTTCCTTAAATTGACATATTATTATGGAGTGTTAGGTAGTAAGTTCAACAGTTTAAATACTGTCGAAATGAAACAGAGGACCAAGTGGGAAGTACGAGGTTTTGTAGATGGACTGTAAAAAAATGCAAAAGACTAGCACTTCGGGTTGCTCGATTTAAACCTACTACGAATAGAATTACTCTGCATAATTTTCTTACGCAAAAACTGTAAAGATATCTGTAGAAAAGGGTCGATCTTCAACAGTCCGTTGCGTGGTTAGGCAACAGGAGGAAGAAATAAATTGATTTTTTCCACCAATATGTTCTATCTGCAAAATCCAATTATGTTTAAGAGCTACAATAATTAGCTTAAGAGAAGATGAAGGGAATATATCGGTAAATGGGAAAACAAAATTATTAAATGTCTATTATTTATTTAATTTTTTAGAAATAGGTAGTATTTTCCATGCATTTAAGACATGAGGCATTGGTAGAAAACAGACGACTTGCTGGTTGAAAAAAATCCAACCGTTTTGGCTGTTGCTGTGGCTATGGTTGTAATACGATTAGACCATTTGGGCATCGAACTTCGTCGCTAACAGTTTAATGCATTTTTGGCAAATGTTTTCTTGTAGGAATTGTTTTATCTGCGTCCGCACACATTTTATCTTTTAAAATTTGCGCAATTTTTGTTTTATGCAAAAAAATAGGCATGCGCTATTTTTTTAATTACGTGATAATTTTAGTAAATATTTTAGTCATTTTTAACTTACCAACCTTAAAATAGTATAATAATAAATATTAGGTATATTTGAAACTACTAGAACATTATCTGTTATTAAACAATATTTATTTATGTTTGTAAAACAAGCCTATGGACCTGATCACAGTGGGCGATACAGGTCCTTATTGCTTTGTGCAAGAACAAGCTCAATGTACCTATATAAACAACGTATATGTTGTCAAAGATCTGTTGTTTCCCATTATTCTGTTGAATCAGGATGTTTTCCGCCACTCACATTGTCATCCTTAGCATTGTCTTAGGAAAAACAGGAAAAGCTATATAAAAAGATTAATACAAAGTGCTTTTATTTGTTAAACTGTACTTATATTTTAATTTAAAACAAAAATTAAAAAAAAGTTCTTTACAAATACGTTTAATTTTATTGTAACAGTCAAAAGTGTTGCGCCGAGACGAGACAAGTCAAGAGAAGCCATCCTGTCGTCTTGTCTTGTGGACTTGGAGCCAAAATGGCTTTTTTGTATTGGCGAAGATGTCCGTTGTACTTTTGTACAAAAACACATTCTTAATGCGCATAGTTCCTTTTTTTATTAACAAAGACGCAACACAAAAGATGTTCAAACTTTATTTGATATCCAACCGTTTTTGATTAACTTTTAAAATAAATTATTTTATTAACATTTAATTATGTAATTTTGTCCCGCAATCCAATGGCTATTAAGATTAAGTTATTGTTTATGATATGTGTCTACTAGTCGATTTGTAAAACCCCGAACCCAACTAAAATGTTTGGGACCTGGGAGGCAATTTGTATGCCGATAATTGGGTATGAAAATAGATATTTAATCTGCCGGTACCCATTTTACCAAGTTGATATACTTTTGATCCGTAGTGTATATGACATAACAATATAACGTCTGTTTAATAGAAATACATGAAGTGGAATATCTTAATGAGCCAACTACCCACCCTGATATTGTATGAAAGCAAAGGCATGTATGTCGTTGGTTCTGATGTTGAATTTATAAACATTTACTTCCTGCGTTTAAAAAGTCTGTGCATGCACTATTAGTTACAATACAAAAAGTCTCGCTGAATAGGCGAGTCGATTCAACAACAACAAATAAAATGATTTGGAGTGGCAAATGTTGGCAGAATCCGAAAGCAGCTTTTTTGACTTTCAAATTCAGTTTAATTTGGATAGGCTAAATAAATGAAAATTTTGCTGATGCAATTGCGTTTAATGCTGTGTTGAAGTTTAACGAGGTTTTGGTTTTACATGAACATGAACTATATATTGGAATAAATAAATCTAAAGATAATTTATTCGATACATTTCAATTTTTATTTTTCACACATAGGTGAAGGGATTTCCAACATTTTTTTAAAATAAAAATTATTTTTTAAGTGATGTTTAATATATCCCATCAAAATCATTTATGTAAAAAAGGGCCAAGTTTCTATTCAAAATTTTTGGCCTCTTAAAGTACTGACACCTAAAATTAGACCAAGTTATTTTTTGACTTGGTAAGTTTTTTACAGATCGGCGGTTAAGATTATAAAATTTCGGTTTAAATTAGAAAAAAAAATTAAATATTTCACTTTTACCAATGTATATGAAAAGTAGTACCTAGTAAACACTAGACTTTAACAGAATATTGACTTTCTGTGTTTGGGTATATTACATTAGACCAAATAAAATGGCACAGAAAAAAACAAACTAAATCAGATTTTATTAAAATTTCTAAGTTTTTTTTTTTTATACTAACAATTATTACAATTATAAAATGTTTGTACATTTATTTGTGCGTTTTACGTCATCTTCAAAGCATCTCAGGTAAATTCTAAATAAGAATACTGCAGGTAGATCGTGAGTTTGGGTTCATTTTCTCCGTCCCATTTGTCGGTGAGTTTAAATAAGAATACTCTAGTGGGTTAGCTGAATACATCAATAAAATTCTGTAAATTTTGCCTCATAACAAGACAAATCTTATAACAGATTTTTTTTTATCTGCAGGGTCATCTAACCAGCACTTAATAGAACCATAT
>JAHBCN010001921.1:102500-103691 GCA_019359885.1 Listronotus oregonensis
GTTGATTTTATCGACGAAAAACGCCGACTTTCCATCGCAAATAACTCGAAAAGTATGCATTTTACAAAAAAATGCATTTTTAAATACAATTTTTCTATCGATTTCTGTGGTCAAAATATTTTTAAAAATTTCCATCCCCAAAATGGTTTGTCAACCACCTTCAAGGTAAAGATGCCCTTCGGCATGATATAGATTTTGATCCTTGGACTATTTCCTACCTACTGTCAAAATTTCAAGTCACTCTGACTGCATTCTGAAAAAATTGCAAGGCAAAATGGTTCGTTTCCTGGACTATAGGTTTTTTTTATAAGGATGCTAATTTGACTCTTTTTTAATCATTAGGATTTTTTTTTAATTCTTAGAACTAAAATAAAGTTAGACATCATATTCTTAAAAATTTAAAATATGTTAAATTAAATGTTCGATTTCTTTCGTATTAAGTTGGAAGAACAATGAGCAAGACGCCTAGTGTCAGCAGAAAGGGAGATTTTTCTCACACCGGACTTAGTTAAATATATGAACGTTTTTTGGATAACTTTTTGTTTGTGTTCCTTTACTCCACCGCCAATAAAAAATTTACAATCCTTCAAAAGGCCCTGTAATAATTCCTTCATACTTGTTATGTGGATCGGCATTTCTACCAATTAAGTTTTACTGTACCTTTTATGATTTTAGACATATTAAAAGGCTGTAATAATGGTTTATTATTTCAGGCATCTAAATTCGAAATTATAGGTTGCCTTTCTAAAATGGAAGTCTACTGCATCATTTTACAGGCATCTTCGAGGCATCTTAGGTAGAAAAGAATCCGAATAAGGATCCCCGCAGGTAGATTCTATTGTTAGTTCGGGTGCATTTTATTTAAACTTTTTAGGTCTATTTTGGCGGTAAATTCAATGGAGAAGTCAGAGGCGGGCGGTATTGAGTATTAAGATAGTAAAAATGGACAATGTTTTGTCATTTTTTTATTTTAAATTCAATTCACTTTTGGGTTTTTTTAACATACTACTTATCCAAACTTTTAAAAAATCTTTTTTAATAAGTGTCATTAACTTTAATGATTTTTTAAATTTGACAAAAAAAGATTCGAAGATGAAGGAAAACCGATCTTTACCGGACCCTTTAGGGGAAATTGGGGTTTAAGATCTTTGATGTTTTCGGACGAGTTGCAAAAAAACCTTTTTAAAATTT
>JAHBCN010001922.1:0-103706 GCA_019359885.1 Listronotus oregonensis
GTTGTCTTTCTAAAGGGGATTCACCAAAATTTTCCGAATTTATTCATTAGGTCGCTTTTTGAAGTAATTTGACAAATGTAACCAAAACTTTGATGTCAATTCATTTATGGAGAACTGCGTAAAGTTTTATAATTTTTCGTAAACTTTGACGTAAATTTAGTAATGCCAACTCAAAAAATGCACAAATGTTAGGTTATGGTATTGATTAATTGTTTTAATTAATGATTATTGTTCTGGAATTTTATTTGGATTATGAATTACAACTTTCTTAAAAATGTGTTCTGCTAAAAAAAGGAAGGTTTCTTAAATTTCATTTATAGATTGCAAAATTAGTAGTAATAATTTGTTTCAAAATGTAAAAATTTTTTTAGTTGGCAAGGGTGAACTCTGAGGCTTAAATGATTAAAATTTTTTGCAAAGTTCTGAACAAGTGTTAAAATAAAAATGCGGCCTTAAAGAAATTAAAATTTTTTAAAAATTTATTTGCAAGGAAATTGTTAGCTTAGCGCTTCAATATATATATATATATATATATATATATATATATATATATATATATATATATATATATATATATATATATTTAAAAAAATTTTCAATCATGAAAATAAAAGTAGCCGATTTCCTGTTTGCGGAAGTACCTGGTGTATCAGGTAGGTCAGGCAATTAATCGATTATATACTCATCTATCCTATCGAGACAATTATGTGAAATTTCTACCTGAATCAAACACTTCATGGAACATGTGTCATGAGTTCTCCGACTATCTTTGATGTCACATTAGATGTGTTCCATTTTATCACTCATCAAAACATTGTCGAAAAATTCGATATAATAGTGGGGTATTATTAGAACGACTGTATAGGTTTCTCTTAATTATATGTTACCACAATGCAATTGTGTAATAGAGCTAAAGATGCATCAATCTGCTTTTAATGTGTTAGTTATTGGAACGGCACTCGTTATATCTTAATTTTATCCTATATTTTTATAAAATGCGTCGTTTTTACGCTAAAAAAACAAAAAGGATTTTAAAACAAAACCATCACCGTTTACTAACGAAGTACTTACATTATTTTTTTAAATTTTACCATTATCATCTTCAGATAAAATGTTCTTATTTTGTATAATGCTCCAATCAGTGGCATGACTCTCAATTTTTTCATCTAAAAAGTGAACATGAAACCCCCAGATCTACCAGATGTTATTGGCGAAGGGAACTTTTTTTAAAAAAAAGAAAAAAAAAAAAAAACGGTTTTTCACAAGCAAATCCTCTTTTGCATTTTTCCAATTTGATAAAATTTTTACCAAATTCCAAATTTGGAAAAAATCGCTTTTTGCTTGAAATTTAAGGATCCAAATATTTGAAAAAAAAAATTTTTGGTTTGGGAAAAAATTTTTTTAAATTCACGAAAAAAAATCAATTTTTTTTGCAACGTAATTTTTTTCCCCCTTTTTTTTGAAATATAAAAAAAAATTTTTTTTTTTTATTAAAGTGTTCCCCTGAGCCAAAAGCATCTGGTATATGTTTGCTGTGGGTCCTTGGTTCATTTTTTAGAAAAAAAACCGACACTGCCTATTTTATCGCCGGTTTGTAATATCAAAATGGTGTTTTGAATCTACAATTCGGTGTTGATTGTTGTCTTAAAATCAAAAATTGTGATAAAAGGGTTAAAATGTTGAACAATGAAGCCGTGGAGCTTAAATTAGTTTATTAGCGATTGCCAGTATAAATATATTTATCACCTTGCGCTAGGTTTCTGGAAAGCTTCAGACATTCATTAATAAATTACTTCCTTTCGAGATCTGTCCCAGATTTTTCAAAGCAGGGATATAAAATATAATATCTTGCATTAAGTTTAAAAAAACAAGCAACATTTAAAAAATCACTGTTTTTCCTGCAAATTATGTTTATAAGATTTGAAAATACCTTTAAATTTTTTTTTTATCCACAGGTCTACAAAAAATAACAAATTTGAGTTATATTACGTATATCTATCATTGTGAACATCCTTTTTTTTTTTTTTTTTTTTTTTTTTTTTTTTATATTATATATATATATATATATATATATATATATATATATATATATATATATATATATATATATATATATATATATAATATAAATTTCATAATGGGGAAGCAAATAAGACATCGACTCTTATAAAATACATATTTTTCTAGAAAATCAATTTTCAATTTTTTTAATGTTGCTTATTTTTTTTGGACTTACTTTAAAAATTCGCATACCAAAACTGAACCATAAACTCTTTTTTTCTACAGAAAGAACACACAGCCTGTTCCAGCCAGGAATCGTATTATAATATCTTCATTTTCAAGCAACGAAACTATTTACACTTTGGTCTTTAACATCCTTTTTACAATAGCGTTTTTTTAAACATCTATCACAAAAAATCTGAGTAGATCGTCATAACTCAGACAATGAATCGCCATCTTCTCAAAAAACAACACTTAAAAATTGCTTTATTATATGTCAAAAAACAACAAATTATTTTATTTATCGACGCATCTAATATAGGAACCATCAAAATTTTGGACACATATAAAAAAAAATCTTGATGCTATTAAAAAACTATCAATCCATCTAATAACCTAAAAATCGATATTGATATTCGACTCATAGGCGCTGGTTGGGAAAATTATTATAAATATTTAATTAAAATTTCTATACAAGTTATTTGAAAAAAGTTATTTGGAATTCAATTTTTAGTCGATGTGAAAACTTTAAAAAAAAAAAATTAAAATAAATATTTTTCTGGAATTTTTTTTATTTGAATTACAAATTTAAATTTTTTGCTGACTATAAAATAATTAACTTATTCGATTATTTATAATTTTTTTACGTTCTTCTACATTTAAAATGAAGAAATTAAAAAATTTAGATAAAAAAAAAATTAAAAAAAAATGTTTTTTAAAAAAAAAAAAAAAAAAAAAAAAAAAAAAAAAAAAAAAAAAAAAAAAAATTTTTTTTTTTTTAAAAAAAAAAATTTTTTATTTTTTTAATTTTTTAAATTTAAAAATTTAATTTAAAAAAAAATTCAAACACTTTTTTAAAAAACTTTTTTTATTCCAAATTTTTTTTGAATTTTTAATTTTTTTTTAAAATTTCCCCCAAGTGGCCCCATAAGGGAATTTTCACTTTTTACTATTCCTAATATTTTTAAAATATTTTTAATTTAATTTTTGGGAAAAGTAACTTTTTAATTAAAATTTTTTTTAATTTTTTAAAATCCTTTTTAATTTTCCAAAAACTTCCAAAAACCTTTTTTTTAAAAATTTTATAAATTAAAAATTTTTTTTAAAAAAAAATCATATACGAATTATTTTAATCAATTTTTTTAACAAAATCTTAAATGACAGCTCTTGTTTTTGAATTTGAGTTATTGTAGTAAGTATGGGTGACATTTTAACGACATTTTAAGCAACTTAGGAATGATAAAAAGCACATTTTTTAAAATTAATAGTTAATATAGATTACATAAAAGTGCCTTGTTTTAAGATAAGGTGTGCTTCTGATCAAAAATGTCACACATACAGTGATGCGTAATAATATAATTTTTTATTACATGAGGCATACAAAAATTTTTATTTTTGCAAAAATTATCCCATCGCCCCTCCCCGCTAGCGGTCCTTGTAGCATGTGAAGATAGCTTGAATATTTAGCAGTTGAAGAAAGCACCGTTTTATACACTTTTTATAAATTAGTCCAGTTTTCATTAAAATTAGGATAGTATATTGTTAAAGCAAGTCAGAATGCATAATCTATAAAGTGTTTTATTTTGTCACTACTATAGACTAAAACCTAAGTATTTTTAAAATTCTTTTCTTTATTTAAATGATCCATATTGATATTTTTATCTCATGCTTTTACAAGTATTTACCTAACATCTGCCATCGTTCCACTTTCAACTATCTGACAGCGTTAAAGTTTTAGGGAAAGAAACTAAAAAGCTTCGTTTATATATCGACTTACTAAGTTCTTACTCTTAATTTATTCTAATTAATTTAAATTAATATTAATTAATATTTTTTGACACAATCCCGCCGAAAAAAATACTCGTTGTTCAACCAAAAGTCTCACCCAATTTTTTAATTAGAAAAATGTGCAATAAAATATTTTTTTAATAACATGGCAAGATGATGCAAATAAATTGTTTTTTTGGGAAAAATTTTTTTCTGCTGTTTTTTAAAAAAAAAGAGGATTACAAAAAAATATATATATATATATATATATATATATATATATATATATATATATATATATATATATATATATATATATATATATATATATATTTTATTTTATATATATATATATATATATATATATATATATATATATATATATATATATATATATATATATATATATATATATATATATATATATATATATATATATATATATATATATATATATATATATATATATATATATATATATATATATATATATATATATATATATATATATATTTTTTCTAACCCGACTGGGAAAAAAACAAAGATTTCCCATTTTTTTAGGGATGTAATGTAGGGCTAAAGTAAAACTCTTTTCTTAATGTAAAAGTTGATATTAGAAACTTAGTAAATTTATTGTCACATTTATTCCTGTCTATATATTCTTATTGCTATATACTTTTAGTAATGAAAATGGAGAAAAAATGGAAAAATAAATATTATTTCACCCACATTAAAAATTTTTGGGATCCATCAAAAAAAAAAATTTTTTTTTTTTATTAAAAAAAAAAAAATGTTTAAAAAAAATTAACATTTTTTTGGAAAATTTTAAAAATTTAAAAATTTGGGAAAAATCACCAATACTGTAAAATTTGTGTTCACATTTATTAATATCACCAAGAAAACTTAAAAAGAGTCCAATATTAATTATCCGTACAGTATATTTGTTTTCGACTAAAAAAAAAAAACCTTTAAAAATTTTTTTTAGTGATAAGATCACTAACAATATTTTTAATTTTAATACTTGTAACTTAACTGTGTATGCATAAAATAATACTTTATTTTCTGTTTTCCTTCATTTTCACCACTAAAAAAATTTTTAAAAAATAAAAATAACAATAAATAAACTATGTTTCTTATAAACTTTTTTGTAAGGTTTACTTTGCACGTAAGTTTCCCCTTATTTCCATTTTTGAGTAAATTATTTAATCAATTTATTTTTTTCTTGTAAAAAGGGTTTTTTCCAAAAAAAATTTGTATAAAAATAATTTTTCATCAGCCCTAGAACGCATACCCAACAAAATTCCTAATATATATATTTTATATATATATATATATATATATATATATATATATATATATATATATATATATATATATATATACCGGGTGACAACGAAATACTACCACCCCCCTTTTTTTTTTAAAAAAAATTGGTTTCAAATTTTGGGATGATATATTTTATCATAAGATGCCAATTTTAAATATTATAACATGTGCCTATCACCCGGTTTAACCGGGAAAAACATCAATTTTGATTTTTTCAATGGAACACCCTGTATATTTTTGGGGAATTGGATTTTAGGATCATTTCTGATATAAAATCTTTTTATATCCTTTACCTATTCTGTTTTTTTTTGAGAAAATGGGATTAAAGATGTCCAAACTAGAATTATGCAGTTTTAAAAAAAAAAAATGTTTTTAAAAATTTTTTATGTTTAATTTAATTTTTTTCAAAGACTTTGTGGAGGAAAAAAATATTCCAAGTGAAAATTGACTTTTCTAATAATGTTCCTTTAAAATGTTAATGAACACTGTAAAATTTTTAAAATTTGATTCTAGGGTTAATTTTTTTTTCTGTATTATATCCCATACCTATCTTTGTTAGTTTTTGAGAAAATGGCGATTGAATATGTCCAAACGACCGACATTACGCAGTTATAGAGGCAAACAATTTTCTAAAAAAACAAAGATAGGTATAGATATAATGTAGTTTTATATCGGAATACCGAGAACCCAAATTTTAAAAAATAAAGGTTGAAAATTTTTTTTAAGAACATTTTAGGTCAATTTTCGCAGCATTTTCGGTAAAGCCGGAAGTAGTTTTATTATGACCTCCAGAAAGGGGTTTTGAAAGAATTAAATTAAACAAAATAAATTTTTTAAAATTTTTATTTTTTTTCCATAAAACGCATAATGTGCGGTCGTTTGGACATCTTTAATCGCCCTTTTTCAAAAAAAACAGAGATAGGTATGGGGGATACTATAGATTTTTATCAGAAATAATCCGGGAATCTAAACCCAAAAATACGGGTTTTTTAAAAAAAATCAAAGTTGATTCGTTTTTAAAAACGAAGAAAAACACATGTTATAATATCCAAAATCGACATCTTTTGATATTATATGTCATCCTAAAAGTTAAAAGCCATATGGTTTTATTCAAGAAAATAAATAATCCTCATTTTTGCGTAAGACCCAACAATATTTTTTTCAATGAATTTCCACAATTTCATGAAAATTATTTTAGCTACACAATTTTATAACAATTATGTTATGCCCAAAGGTTTAAATTCTTTAAATAACAGTATAAAATAAAAGACTTTATAAATATTAGAATCAATCCCACTTTTATCTACTTGCTTTAACTAATAATAATAAATATTTTTAGAATACCTTTCAACCTGACAAATATGCCATAGTATTGCGACATTTGCTAAAATTTGTGCATATAATAGACTTTTTCAAAATATGCCGTTTTTATTAAAATTGAAAGCTGATACCCTGAGTCGGCTGCACCGTTATCAGAACAATATCGAGGGGTTTTGGAGGTATTTTGGGAAGAAATATCTCCAAGGTTTTCTGCCTAAAAATTTGTACTTTTTACAATCACTCCGAATTGAAAAATAACAAAGCTCGCCGAGCCAGGAGTTTTGAAATTATGTGCTGTAGCAATAAAGACCAAACAGTGCTAGCTGAACATATCCTAATTCTGGATTTTATTAACAACAATATTTTATTTGTAATCCGTAGAATAGTTCCTGAAGTGAGTTAACACCATAAGATTTATTAAGATTATCCTAATAATTTCAAAATTTCACTTTGTAAAAAATAGAAGCCATGAACCTAGAACAATTTTTCCTTTAAAAATTATAATATATATATATATATATATATATATATATATATATATATATATATATATATATATATATATATATATTATATATATATATATATATATATATATATATATATATATATATATATATTTTCAGCCAAATGGAATAAATTTATATTAATAAAGGGGGATAGAAAAGTGGATACGCTATTAGTATTTTAAGTTGTGCATTTTTTTCAGTTAAAACTTTTTATACATGTAACAAGTCAATACTTACTTTCATAACAACAATAACAATGACCAATACTTACTTTCATAATTTAAATGCAACGCCCTGTATATTATTCAATTTTTGGATTCTTCAGAACATTCTAGATATAATTCATGTACAACGTCCTATACATATCTTCAACTGTTTCGGAAATATAAGGTGTTTTTAGATTTATTGTCTTTGCATGCTTGCGACTTACTTACGGTGCATATACCTACTGGAGGCGGCCTTGTGAACAAACGTGCGAGGGGGAGGAAGAATAGGTGTATAACCTATCTCCCTCTTGATTTGTGGGCGGTGTATATACCCCTCCCCCCAATCAATCAGCGCGCGAAGCGAGAAAGAAATATTATACATCTATTCTTCTGTCTCTTTCGCACGCTTGTCCGCACAGCTGAGCGGCAAGGTTGTCTCTAGTAGGTATATGAACGAAAAGTAA
The DNA here is from genome assembly GCA_019359885.1 of Listronotus oregonensis. Classification (NCBI taxonomy): domain Eukaryota; kingdom Metazoa; phylum Arthropoda; class Insecta; order Coleoptera; family Curculionidae; genus Listronotus; species Listronotus oregonensis. The sequence continues at coordinate 7,813 of JAHBCN010001922.1, forward strand.
CCCTCAAGAAAGTGGCAACCATGTAAAAGCAATAAATGCAATAAATCTAAAAACGCTTAATATTTCAAATAGAATGTTTTGAAAAAACCAAAATTGAATATTATAAAGGGTGTTTGTGGCATTTATATTAAAAGTTGATATTGGCCATCGTTACGACCCACCCATAGTTTTAGCTAAAAAAATGCTCAATTAAAAATACCAATCAACATGTCCGAGCATTTTTTCGAATAAGCTCCCATTTATTTATTATTAAACTTATTCTATATATAGATATATATATATATATATATATATATATATATATATATATATATATATATATATTTATATATATATGTATATATATATATATATATATATATATATATATATATATATATATATATATATATATATATATATATTATATATATATATATATATATATATATATATATATATATATATATATATATATATATATATATATATATATATATATATATATAATATATATATATATATATAATACACTCTGTATCTAGGGGTTTTAAATTATACTATAATCATAATATTTTAAAGCTCACTTGTCATTTTTTTATGGTATATGACAAACCGATTTAAAAATAAAGGGATTGTTTTGCTTACCTAACCACATTTTCCAAAAAAATATATATTTTTTAAAACTTGAAAAAAAATATTTACATACTGTAAAAAAAAATGAGTGAGTTTTTCTTTTAAAAAAAGCTTTTCGTCAGTTTTAATAATAATTTTATTTTTCCGATAATTTTGTGTTTTAATTTTTTTTTTTCAGTTTAATGTTTTAATGCTTTAATTTTAGTCTGTGAAAAAGTTAAAGAATTGTTTTAGGTTCTTGGATATTAAGTTAATATTCTATCTATAAAATACAACGAGGAAACACAATGTATACTACCAGTTATAATGTAATAATTTTTTATAAACAATAATATTAACTACAATGAATGGTAAAATACCCGCTATCCGAAATCAGTCCAGTTGTGCCTATGGCTATTATTTGAATAATAACTTATTACACATGAAATAAATCGGCCTAAAAAATAATCAGTCTTCTAAAAAATCACCGTTGAATTAGTAGAGTGAAAGCTGACGATTTGAAATTAACAGGATATGATATTAAAAACAAATTACTATCAACTGGCATATTATGAAAACTCTTCCCTGAAAACGTGTGCTGGACAGGTTTGTATTGTAAAAGAACCATGCTGGGATCATAATTCTCTTAGATAAGCACTTGTCGTTACCACACATTTTCGACGTAAAGTTTACAAAATTTCAAGCAACTCATACAACTTTAAAACTAGTGATTGTAGTAATATATCTAACCTATGTCATGACAGTCCGTTTTATGGGTTGTATGATCTGCCTCGCAGTTGACGTAGTAAATAAGATACCTTCTCCACCAAACTACACTTACACAAGCTGATCCATGAGCCCGATTATCTCGATCATTTCACATAGACTATCGCGATAGTTCATCAGCTTCGATCAAGTTGATACGAAAAGCCGAGATATCGAACAGCACCAGTGGCCTCTTGGTTCACAGCACCCTGAGTGCTATGGCGATGTTAAGGAGGGGCGGGGCCGGTCTCATACGTCTGCAGATCTTGAGCTGATACTGGGCGTCCGACTGTGGATCACCACTTTGTGTCCGTTTCTTTCCACCAAGACCGCTGTTTGGCGTGCTTCGAGTTCACCATCACCTTCACCGTCTCCTGGTTCACCGTCACCTTCATCTCCTGATTGATCAGTAGCTCCACGGAGTCGTTTATGCTTTCGCCAAGCATTCTGGATAAGCCTGGCACAATATTCTTCCCTTTGCCTCCAAAGAGTTGAACTGACTGGCTCGTAGCCTTCCTCGTTTGTCTTTGGCTGCACCTCACTCAACTCTGCGGTCTCGTCAATGGCATTACCCTTACGAGCAAAGAAGTCCTTGGTTAATGCGTCTAGAATATCCACGCAGAACATTAGGTCGCCTTTGCAGATAGGGATATCCATGGATACTATCTTGTACTTATTGGGCTTATGGATCTGTAGCGGTGGCTCCAGTACGTCCAAGAAGTCGGACAGTTGGTCGTATCGTATGTATTGAGTTCCATCAGGATCAAATTGCTGCCAGATTTCGTAGTACATATCGTAGTCGTCATCCGTAAGGCCTTCTTGTACGTCTTCAGTGGCTTGTGAGTAGTTCTCCAAAATGACAGCAATGTACATGTTTATTACTATTAAAAATGATATCACTAGGTAGCTTAGGAGAAAAGCTATTCCTATGGTCGAATTTCCACAATTGCCAGTCTCGCCTATCTCGTTGTCGGGTTGCAAACACTCGTCCTCGTTTATTATACCATCCAGAACACCATCCCAACCAGCAGACGTTGACATCTAAAAATATCACAAGTTTTTTAGTGTAAAATTTATACAATTTTAGAATTATTGTTCAGCAATAAGGTTATTACTTTTTTAAACAATAATTTGTGACGTAATAAACATTTAAAAATAGATATACAGACTGTCCTAAAAGTTAAGTCTAAATAAAGTTTATCCGGTTTTATCCAGCGAGCAATGACTGTTTTAAATTCTATATTTTGTTCACTGTGCTTTCCCAACTTCATACTGAAGACCATAAAATCATTATAATCCTGTATAGAACGTAACAATAATCATTATAAACAAATATTTAATTATAAAACATTTAACAAAAGCAAAATACATCAGCATTAAAAACAATGCTATTAGGTACATCTTACTCATGCAGCTTTTATATATCACAAAAAGCCAACAAAAAGTTTAAGCTTCTTATTTAAAGAATCATTTTGCTGTACAAAAACAAGGCGCTTTTTAAAATAATAATAATATATATATTTTTAGGTACAAGGTACAGTGACGACCATTTAATCTTGGGCAAGAAATTTATCAAATTTTGACAATTTTGCCAATTTTTGTAAATCGCCCTTTTTTACCTTGTTTTACTCTTAATTATGATAAATAAAGCAAAAGGTAAAAGAAAATTTTTATATTTTATAAAAACTAACAAATTAATAAATTAATTAACAATTTAATAAATTCAAACAAACTTAAATATCCATCCAAACAGATTTCATATTTTTGCGGCCCCGTTTTTTTCTAAGACAGAGTTCAGCCTTCCAGGCATCGAATGGACCAAAGCCCGGGCGTAGTCCGGATTTCCTCGTAACTCATTCCACGTCTCTAAAATTTTATCCTTAAGTTCGTTTACATTTTGCGGCCTAAACTCATTTTCCCTATTTATTTTTTAAACTAATAAGCCCCAAACATTTTCCATAACATTTAAATCCGGACTACATGCGGGCCACGGTAAAACCCGTTCATCGACTTGCCGGGCCGTATGAACGGGACACTTATCTTGCTGAAAGATAATTTTTTTTGTCTGGAAATCGATCCAGTACAGAAGGAAGCTTGATATTCTGTAGTAGATCTATATATACCTCCGCATTAAACCTTCTACGAAAAAATTACATACACCAAGTCCTTGTGCACTCAGCCACCCCCAAACATTTATCGAAAATCGCCCACTACTTCTGTCCTTTGGTAATTTTTCATCAAATCTTTCTGAGGCCTGTTTACTTAAGTATCCATTGTAGCACGACTGAAACACTTTTCATCGGTGAATATTTATTTTCCCACAAATCGGGTTCCAATAAAATTGGAAGCAAATCAATGCGTTGTTCTTTATTGCATTTGGTAAAAACTTTGGCTGCCGGGTGGCAGCGCAATTGATATTGCCTTTCTTCCTTTGCCATTCTAACCGATCTGGAAATTGCTTTCGGTTTTTATCTACAGATTTAAATGGTTGGTTCTCAAAACCTTCATTATTGTCTTGTTCTTGATTGATAGTTTGGGGCGAACTTCCAGCTCTTCTCGAGGTGTTTCCTGCCATTTTTTAACAAAATAAATAGTACTCTTTTTGATGTTCTCCCCCACATCCCTTCTGGCCACCTCCTGCTAATTAATTAATTATTAATACTTTTTGATCCAAAGTTATGTTTGGCATTTTAAAAAATATTTTTAGACACTGACAAAGGACACCTGTTTTTTTATTAGGTTTTTCAACAGATATTTATATTCAGTAGAAGGTGGCCTAAGCCTATTTTACGAAAGGAAAGAAAATGCCCAAGACTTAATGGCCGTTAATGTACTAACAGAGACTCTTTTCATTTAAAAATAGTAAAGGAAAATGTCAGGTTTGGCTTAGTGAAAGCTAAGTGCGCTGTATATACTTGTGAGAACTGTGATAAGATCAATACAGACAGTTTTTTTTATTAATATAGATGGATTAGTATAAAACTTGCCCAGTCAAAAAATAATTTGGTCTAATAGAAGATCTCATTACTTTGAGGGGCCGAGATTTTTGGATAGAAATTTGGCCTAAATTTTCCAACTGTTTTTACCTACAATTTCGTTTCTTTTTTTTTGAGTTCACTGAATTGAATAAAATTCGATATTACCGCCCATATTTAAGGATGGTTCCGAGTAAAAATGAGCAGATTTCGGAATTTTTCCTTTACTTGTATCCTATAACCTAGCTACATACCAAATTTCAAGTATCTACTCCCTTGGGATCTGCCCTATAATTTTTATAAGTCAATGAGTGAGTCAGTGGGCGATTTTAAAACCTTTATATCTCAAAAACCACTTAACATAACTTTCCTAATTTTTTCACAAGTACTAAAAATACTTATCTGAGTTAACGTACCAAATATCATACCTTTATGTGGAACAATAACGAAGTTATGATAAGAGGAAAAATATTTTGCATAGATTAACAATAAATAACGTTATTTTCTCTTTAAATTAAAAAAATATTCTTACCTGAAACAGCAGAATCATGGATTGTCCAAAAGTCTTAAAATTATAGACGTCATCAAGACCGCTCTTGTCCTTGACGTGCATGAAAAAAGACATTCCAAAAATGGCGAAGATAAACATAACCAAGAAGAGCAGCAGACAGATGTTGAACAGGGCAGGCAGTGACATAGCAAGTGCGAAGAGTAGCGTACGGATTCCTTTAGCCCCCTTGACCAGTCGAAGTACCCGACCGACCTTTGCTACACGCACTACCCTAAGCAACGTGGGCGATACAAAGTACTTCTCGATAATGTCACTAAGCACTAGTCCCAAAATTGATAAAATTACAACTACTAAATCAAAAAGGTTCCAAGGTTCAGTAAAATAGTGATAACGCAAAGCAAAACATTTCATGAGGCACTCTGTAGTGAATATAACTATGAAAATCATGTTTAGAGAGTCCAGAACTTTGGTAAACATCTCTTTCTGCTGGTAATGGTCCATCGTCATCGTCAACATGTTCAGTCCGATGAACAACATGATTATCATGTCGAATTTTTTATTTGTCACTATTTCGAACACTATTGCTTGAGGTTTCCACTGAAAAATAAAAAAGCACAATTAAGAATGTAAGCTTTAGCTGTTTGAACTCTAGTCAACAAGTTCAAAAATGTGTTAATTCGAAATAAAACTCCCAAAAATAAAAGCGATAGCTCATTGGGTTCAGAATGATGACCAAAAACATGATTTTTCAGCACGCAAAAAATTGTATATGTTGTTAATAAATTAAGTTAAAAAAAAGGCTTTTTGTTTTTTGTTAATAACTGAAAGACTATTAATAATCAAGAAATTTTCAAAAAGCTGCTAAAATAGGAGGAAATTTCCAATAAAAAAGTCTCAACTCCCAGAGTTCTATCTCCTTTATTTGTAATTTTAATTGAACACTCAAAATAGGTCTCCGCGCAAGGAGCTCCAAGATGTGTAAAATGTATAAACAAATTATTCAAACAATTTGTCTAGTCTAAAGACGGCGGAAAATCCTTTAAATACATTTTCCGAGACATCATTTTGAATCCAATGGGATATTGCTCATATAGGCCGTCAGAAATAATGAAAAATAGGTGGTTTTAAAGAAATTTTATCTCCATTAGATTTTATTGCTTAGAATATAAGGGTGTCCGGCAACAACATCAGGAAACTTAAGGTAGTAATTCTACATTAAAAAAATGCTAGTAAGTTATGTGAGAAAATGTCGAAATGTCTACTATTACCAAGGTACAGGGATGTAACATATCATTCTTTGTTTAATTTTTTTGGCTTATTTATGTTAATCTTTAACCGATTAAGGTTATTTGGTATAAGAAACACGTTTGTTGACTTTACAATTCTAAGAACAAATTGGTTTTTATTTCGCTAGATGGCCTTTACCAAACATAACATTAATTTCCTTTATTACTTTTCTATTTCAGTTTCTGTTTCTCTCCGACTAGTGAGGTGATGTCGATAAAAAAAAACTACTAGTTTTTTTTTCCCGGGGGGGCGGTTTAAGAAGCCGTATCTACTGTATTTCCCTCCCGTCGGGGATCAAGGAAAAACTCACCCCGCCATTTGGAATGTGGTGAAAGTGTAGTTTCGAAGTCTGGAGTGATTCCTAAATCTCTTTTTTTAAATCACACGTGGTGGTTCCGGCTTTCCAGCTGCCATCTGTTCTGCGTTTGAAGCGCATGAGCTTAATGGCTTTTGCCCTTTGTGCTTCAAACGCCAAGGAACGTGGCGAAACGAATTTACTTTTATAACCTTTAAAAACGTTTCTTGGGCTTCGAAAACCCAAATGAAGGTAGGTCCCTTTAGGGGAAAGGGGGAAACAGTTATTGCGCGGCTGGAACGTCTGCAGAAAAATAGGCCACAGGTGCTTTGTTGCGTACAAAAAAGCAGGCTGGAAAACGGCTCATATGGCGGTATAGAGCACAGGCTCGGGGGCGGGGGCTGGCCGGTTTTATTAAGCCCGCTTTCCGCCGAAAGGTTTTAATAGCTTGCGGGGAAACCATATTTAGGGGAGAGTTTAAAAATAGTCTGTCCTAAACCCGTTTAAGGGGTGTAAAATTTAATTGCTCCATCTTGCAAACTTTGGGGGTGGGGCAGTGGGTTAACAGAAAACCACCTGGGGGATCGGGCTTTGAATAAGTATTTTTTCTTTTAAAGATATTTAAACAAAATCTGTAGGTAATTAAAAAAAAAATAAGCTCCTGAAAAAAAAGTTTTAAGGCCCGTTAAAAACCGGGGGTTTTGTTATACAAAATTTTAAACTCATTAGATTTTATTCAGAATATAAGGTGTCGGCAAAAAAAAAAAAAAAAAAAAAAATAACAGAACTTAAACGGTAGTAATTTAATAAAAAATAGTAATTTTAAACAATCCCTGAATCATTATCAGGGTAATGGTAGAGAAAAATTCCATTTTCTCAATAACTTTATAGCATTTTTTTTCAATGTAGAATCACTTCTTTAGGTTTTCTGTTGTTGTTTCTAGACACCCTGTATATTTGAGTTTTTTTTAGTATAATACAAGATTTAAGTTACAGATTGGGTCATTTAGAAGCTGTTATGGACCGCTTTGACTCATAAGTATGCCAAAAATTACAACAAATAAACCTGAAATTATGGAAATTGATGTAGAGTCCTCAAACATTTTATATGAAGACGAAAACGTCAAATATGAAATGCAAGAAGAAGATAATACAACTGAATCCAGCTGTGATAAGTTAGCTGATGATAAACCTCCTGACAAAATTTTTAAATCCATGTAAATTATCATTAACACTAGAATCTTGGACTTCCATTGTCTTTATTTGTTAATTGTTACACAACGTTTCGGTTAGTGATGTATCTCCAACCGTTTTCAAGTATAACTTTATCACTTGAAGAAGTGGTTTCAGCTAAGAAAGTTTGTGTAACAATTAAAAAAAAGACAATGGAATCAAATTTTGTCTTAAAAAATTACATTTCTAACACCTTCAAGGAAACATGTAACTTATTTTTCCATTGCTCCATCTGTAATTATTCTTTGAGGTTAAATTTCCAAATGAAAAAATCCTTTTTTTAAATTAACATCCTATCCAGATGGTCTAAAAATTAACATTATGAAGCAGGGAGGCGAAAAATCGCAAAAAAACAAAAAAAATTGAAATAAAATAAAAATAAAATTTAAATTTTTTTATTGTTTTTATGAGTTTTATGTTAAGAAAAGAGTAAAAACTTTGACATTATAGTCACCATTTTGAATTTTTGATTATCTCTTTAAAGCAATAAGCGAAGTAAATCCCAAAGTATAAAATTTGGTAACATCATTTTTTTCTACGGAAGCAATTAAATGTAACTTTTCAACGCAATTATCATTTTTAGGTTTCCCTAGCTTTTTCTGTGTACGGAGTTATGATTTTTTTTTGCCTCAACTAATATTCTAAGCAATAAATATCTAATGGAGATAAATTCTTAAAAACCTTATTTTTCACTTTCTTTGACACCTAATATGTCAAAATTAACACATTTAAATCTTGAAATTAGATTATGATGCTAGAAATCAGTTTTACTTACCACGTCAAAATAGCAATTTCTCGTTACCATTTACACGAGACATTCTTTGGGATCTTAAGCCCATTAAGTAAATTTACTCAAAAACCAAAAATCTTAAAACTCAATGGTAAATTAACTTAAAAGACTTTTAAGAATTCTAATTTTAATCTTAATGTTCTTCTTCCAAGCCGTCTTGATTTACTACCGAGCCAGCGCACCTCTTGACTTTTTGTCCTATTCTCCCATTATCTTATACCAATCTCCCATAGTCTTTGTTTCTCTACAACTCTGTATAACCCCGAGATCTGGTTGATTGTATAAATTGTGGCTCATTTTTCGGTCGCCCAAATAATGCCTGTCTGTTGTATTCAAAATTACATTCACAGTATATGGAAGGTTGTTTCTTCCCCCCGTCGCACATTCTACATCTTTTTGTAGAATCTTGTAAAAGTGATCTCTTAGGTTATCGTGCCCTGTTAGAACCTACTTTATCAAGTCTTTCCGTACATTGTCTTTGTAGTTCTAGAAATTAAAAAGAATTTTGAGTGTTCAGGGTGAATTATAAAAATAAAAAAAAGTTTTGTAAATCTAAAAGGTGTTATAAGTCAAATTAAATAAATAAAAAACTATTTAGCAGAAATAAAATAAAAATATTTACATACCCTAGGTCTAGGTATAGCTTTCATTGGCTTTTTGGACCCCATCTTCTTCATCGCATTGTAATACTTCTTCTGATCTTCGGTCATGAACATTTCCAAGGATCCCCCTGCGTAAAATAGAAATCCTTTATAAATTTATTAAGTTACCTATTAACAGATGATACCTTAAAAAATTATACATTGTTAGGAAGCTTGCCAGTTATCATCAGGGAGACATAAAAAATACACAGAAATTATTTGCTGAAATATTACAAAAGCGGTCTATCTTACATTACAAAGCACATATAACAGTCAATATAACAACAATTACACTAAAAATACTTATCTTCTTCTTTTGTTCGTTAAAGTTGTCGATGATTACTCCTATAAACAGGTTAAGAGTGAAAAAGGAGCCAAAGATAATGAAGAACACGAAATACAAATACATGTAAATATTTGTCTCTCGTATTGGTTGCTTGTTTAGCTAGAAAAAATACAAAAAAAGTGTAAGTAAAAAGCAATCAGTTGCTAGAAGGTAAATATCCCAAAGTATTTGAATATTTACCTCTCTGGAATCAATAGCATCATTCATTATCTGGATCCATCCTTTGAAGGTGGCAACTTGAAACAGGCACAGGTAAGCTTTTCCAACGTGATCAAAATTCATCGGTGAGTTGTCCCATGTGTAGTTTTCAGCTTTACATGCATTGAAATCCGGAATGATCTCCCAGCTAAGGGTTGTCTTATTGTTGTCCACACACTAAAGATAAACCAGTCAGTAAAGGAATTTATGTGTGAAATCAAAGGTTTATTACCTTGTAGTATTTCCCAGCAAATAGCTGTACACCCATAATAGCGAAAATTAACCAAAATATCAAGCACACTAGCAATACATTGAAGATAGATGGTATGGCCTGAACCAGCGCGTTTACTACCACCTACAAAATTGTCAATTAGCGCCCATTTTTAAAATTATAAATAATTATAACTGGATTAACATTCACAGTATTTACAATTTTCTATTATTTTCGATTAACAAAAAACTATAAAAGCTGATAATACTTAAAAGATAAAGATGATACTTACTCTCATGCCCTGCATTCTTGACATGGCTCTTAGCGGTCTCAACGCTCTCAGTGTCCTCATGGTTTTGAAAGCCTGGATACCACCAGCACCACACAGTGATGCTATAAAGTTTATGAGAGACACCATCACAATAACAAAATCTAGCCAGCACCATGCGTTGGTAAAGTACTTCTGGAAACCTAAAGCCAGCCACTTGATTAACATTTCAAAGAAGAAGATCACCGTGAAGATCCTGTCCATGTAGTACAAAATGTCTTGCAAGATTGGTCTTTGTTGTAAGTGCACATCTTCCAAAGCTAGAGCTAAGCTACTAAGAAGAATCATAGTAATGACAGCGGTTTCAAAATACTTATTTTCGATGAGCTGGAAGGTTTTATATCGGAGGTTGCCCCAGCCCTGCCAGAAAGGGGAATCTTCATCACCCGCCAGAAATGGAAACTTTTTGTAGCAATTCTCTGGAAAACAGTCTGCTGAATATTCGTCTATTATTATATCTTCAGTTGCTGCGTCGATTATGAGATCTTCATCTAGTGGTCCCTGGCAATCACATTCGTCTTCTTCTAGTTCTAGAATAAAAACGAATTAGGGTTTGATTTTTTTTCAAAATATATTTTTGGGAAAATTACTAAACCAAGTCCTATAAAATTAAACAATGTTTATTTCCTCAATTTAATAATTTTATAAAATTAATTAGTTTAAAAATATAATAAAGGCTAACTCTCAAAAAATCTCAGAGATCAAAGAATGGTTAGGGGATATAGGACTTGATGATACTAATAATTAGTAATGATATAAATAAAGAAAGAAATTTTAAGAAAGAGGTATAAACTTACTGAATTAATTACTTTTGACTGCAACAGTAGAGGTTGAATGTCCCAAGTGATGCTCCTTGTGGTTCACTATGAAAACAGTTTAATGGATATTAGTCTTTGTCTTTTAAATTTAGCAAAATAAGCCTTGAAGATGTTGTTTTCAGTGAAGAAATGTGGGTAGAAGCACTAAATGGTGCTGAATTTTTGATACAAGGAAGAATATACGTGTTGTAGTTTTGTTCATAAATTTTGATTTTTATTATAGTTTAATAAAAGCCATAAACATGTTAAATTGCCAATAGAAACATGCATAGGAAATATTAATTTTTTAAATTTACGTGTGTTTGCTTTAAAGTTATTATATTAAAGTACCTTCATCTATACCAAGTTCTTCTTTACTAGCGTCCCGTTTCTCCTCATGGTCATCTAAGATATCAGCACTACCCTTGTGGCTTTCTTCTTTAAACCGATTTTTGTGACTGCCGTATGACTTATTGCTTATTTCGTCATCTTCCAAATGCCCGATGAAGTCTCCATGGTCCAAAATCGAATTACCAATGGGTTTGCTTTTGCTGTTAATATTATTCATGTTCTTGCCGCGTTTGAGATTCGTTTTTGAGTCTCCATGAATTGTGAATTCCATCCCATCACCTATTGTTACTTCTAATTTGTCTTTTGGACTCTTTTTGTCTTTGAATATTATTCCATCCGCTAAAATATCTTCACTTGGTATATCAAGACCCCCATCTCGAGTATCTAAAATTAATTTGGATTATGTGCAACAGGAATGCGTTGCAAGATGGTGATTTTAAAACATCAGTTGGAGTTTAAAGCTATATTTAAAAACTTGAAGTATATTATTGGGAAGTAGTGTATCAGAGAAAGAAACTGTTCATGCCTATGCATGATGTTATGCTCAAAAATTAAAAAAATAAAAAATATTTTCTAAACAAAATGTTAAGCACTGATGCTAGTTGTTTAAACAATTCTAGAATACCTATAAGACATGCTCTAATATTTAACGCCAACATAGAATATTTGGTGTGGACACATTTTACAATTAAAGTGGGACATAGATAGATAGCATTGGTTACTTCTACAAGTACTAATGTTGTTAAGAAGTGTATCTGTTATAGCCCATCTATAAGTCACAGTATAGAGCAGAAATACTGTACAATAGAGCAGAGCGAAGCAAGTATTTTACCTCTGTTTTAATTTTAATATTTATTAGGATTTCAGGAAAGGGTGCACTAGTAATTATGTAGATATTGTGTACTATGCAGAGCGAAAATATCTTTTTATTGAGTAGAAAAAACCAATTTTTATCACCAATTTGTTTGGTATATTTAGTTATTTGTATAAAGTGAAAATAACTGATACCAGGCTGGACAGAAGCAATTTTGATTTTTAGGTAATACGTTGTTTTTTTGTTTTTGGTTATAATTTTAATTATTATTTTTTATAAGAGTGTAGTTTCTTTGTTTATTCTGTTTTTAATGGTACAAGATGTAAGAGTGTATCTGCCCTAAAATATGTTTATTAATATAGAGCAAAAAATAAAGTTACTAGAGTCGGTCTACTTTAAAAATATGATACTGTTTTAACTGTTTTAACATGTACAAAAAAATATAGGGTAAATAAAAAGACCTGCCCAATAATTTTGATCTTTTATATAAATGTCTGTTTTTTTAAACTGTGTGCTTACAGTTTTTATCCAATAAAAGTGTATATGAAATGAGAAAATGCAGAGTTTAAGTATTTTGTATTTTTTTAATTTATTAATTTTAAAAGACTTTTGTTGTTACCGTATTTGTGTTTGTTTTTCTGCAGAACTGCCTTAAAATTTGTCACTTTTTTTATAAATTTATAATGGTTTTTAAAATCAAATTTTTGTGCAGAATACATAAATTGCTAATCAGATTATAAATATTATTATAGACAACTAGTTTGTAGAGACAAATCTTATTAGCATGCCAAAAGACAAGGTACTTTCAAGGATTGTATGGAAGCACTACAATTGGCGCAAGCAAAAATTCAGCGAGCTATCAGATTGTTGGATAAAAACCTTGGTTCCAACTGTTGGACGGGCCCTCACCTGGAGGCTGGTCGGATATCTGGTTTGTCAATTTAAACCGCACTAGTTTGGCAAAATGCAGACAGTTCGTCTTTATCCAGGCGATAAATCTGCCAATTCTGTCAAAGGCTTCGGCTATTTTGTTGGTGTCGTTGTCTGCTGTTGGCGCTGACAGGCTAGATGAACCAAAGTTCGACAAAAGCAAGGCCAAGAAGAGGTTCAAAACCTGTTTTATAAAGTTACATAAAAGAATCATTTAATATTTTTGCCTGGAAGACATTTAAATCTTTTCTTTGAGGAAACCATAGAAAAGCTTTAAATATCTTACAGATGTAGAGGAAGAGGTACAGCTTTATACGTACCACAAGGTTACCGATGACAACAGTGGCCAAGAAGAATGGAATACATGATACATCACCTACCAGCATACAGTCCCACATAGACTCTATCCACTCCCCACATAGTACCCTAAATACTATCATAAAAGAATGCATAAAGTCTGTAAAATTCCATCTTGGCATTGAGTGATCTGGAAATCTGTCAACATTGTCTATAAAAGAAAGTCAAGTCAATTATAAAACAAAAACCTATTAAATAAATATCCTTTTCTCAAATAGTGTCAGGACTCAGAAAAAGGCGTTTAAAATTAGTTATAACAGTATAGTCTGTCTCAAAGTATACCGTGTTAGCTCTTGCCTTCATTTATGGATTATACCTTCCGACAGCAATAAAACTGCGGATCGGTAGGTATTAAAGGACAGAACATTGGGGACGGACTTTAATAATATAAAGATTTATAAGTTATTGTTTATTTAGGTAGGTATAATCTTAAAATTACATTAAGAAATTAAATATATGCAAAGTTTTAATAAATTTATAACTGCATTATCTATACATAATTACATTTTTATCTAAATATCTAAATCTAATTCTGTTTCACTATCAGAGTCATTATTCAGATTAATTACAATAGGATTTATGTTGTTTTGGATACCTAGAAATGTAAGAGTCCTCATTGTTTATAATGTGCTGTAGTGAATTTTTCCAGCTCTCAACTGGTATGTTAGTAATTACATTTTTTATCAAATTTATAACACTGGGACTTAAAGTAGGTGTAACATTTTCTGCTCTGATCTTTGATTTTACTTGGTTCCACAAATGCTCTATGGGGTTAAACATACAGTGATACGGAGGAAGCCGTAAGACAGTATGCCCAGCCTGTTCAGCCAAATTATCACATACATATTGTTTTTTAACTGCATATGATTGTAGGACTTCCAAAAGATGCGTTTTTTGTAACTGAATTTAAAATAAATATCATTTTCTAACAAATATTCCTGGATTTCAGTTTATGAACTTGATGAAGCTGGTGCTTTGTGTAGCAGACAGCTGTGGTAGCTTGCGTTATCCATGACAATAACACTGTTGTTTGGAATATTTTTTAAAAGATAATTTTATAACCAGTTTTCAAAAAGTTCTGCACTTGTATCTTCATGATAATCCAAGCTAGAATCCTTAATATTCTTTGCAGACAACAGCAAGCAGTTTGGGACAAATCCGTCTTCTGAACCAGCGTGTATTATGGTAATGCGTTTTCCTTTATTTGAAGGTGCTTTCGTCTGACAGTTTTGACTGGAATCAACCCATCCTTTGGATACTGTGTCGTGTGTATCGAACCATGTTTTATCAAGGTAAATTATGGATATGTTTTCTAACCTATATCTTTTAATTTCTTGAAGGTAATTAAATCTCCAAGTGCGTAATATGTGCGATTCCATTACTACTTGTCTTTTGTCTATTTTTCGATATTTAAATCCCATTTTACAAACAACTCTATGGAGGGTGGCACGGCTAATATTTATATTGGTTTCGTCTTCGTCTAGCTTCTTTTTCAGTTTACCCAAGGTAGGAATAACTCCGCTTTCATAGACAATATATTCCTTCTTATTAAGTCCTGATCACTATTGTCTATACGGTGAGATTGAAAATCCTACGTTTTTTCTTTTGTTCAATTCTTCACTAATAATAATATCCCTTATCGATGATATTGGAGTTATTGTAAGTAGACAGGATTCTTTTAAAGCTTCTTGTTTAATTAGACCTCTACTGATTAAAGTTTCATACACATTTTTCACAACCTGTTTTGCATCTAATTACAAATGATTTTGACGCGACATAGTTATATTCTCGTAAAACAACTTTTTCGAAACGCACAGTAAAAATGGTTATTCAACACTGCCACTAAAATATTAGCCAAAATATTTATATGCCTAATGGCTAATACTTAAGAAATACCTGGCCCACCCCTGCCCTTGTGAACAAAGGGGTTTACCCAATAACAATAGGTAATAAAATCGTTAGAGGTTTATTGGGGTATGGTCCGTCAAAAGCCATAACGATATACTGTGAGACAGACTATACTTGTCTTTTATTTAAAAAACCATCAAAATGGGCACAATAAGTATTTAAACATTTTTTTTGAATTGTAACACTATTTGAGGGGAGATGCAATATAGGAAAATTCAGTTTGATATCGGCATTACTTACCCCAATAGTTCTTGCCAAAAAGTTGCATACCCATTACGGCAAAGATGAAGATGATAATGCACAAGACAAACGTCAGATTACCCAAGGCACCCATGGTTCTGCCCATGATGGATATCAGTAAATTCAAGGTGGGCCAGGATTTAGCCAGTTTAAACACCCTCAGCTAAAATTTAGTAATCAACTGTATATATTACAAATATTTTAGATTAAAAATGATGTAATAATAAACTTTTAAGTTTTTCTGTATTTGCGACTTGTATAATCAAAGATAATACTACTACGAATAGATGGTTCATTTAAATGGGGCGTTTTGAATCAGTTCGGAGATATCAATGCTTCCGTAAATGCGAATAAAATTAAGTCGGTAACCTCTGCCCCAGGAAATAAACCTGGACTTGCCAATGTCTGTCGCTTGTACCTTATTCGAAACACGAAGTAGCGAAAGCGGGCGGCTAAGTAGTGTATTTTCTATCGCGTTTCATCACGCCAATAGTAAAGGCCTCCGGCAACACTGTTTAACTTTCGTTCAAGGATAGCGCAAAATCCTCGATGGACATCGGCTCGCGTTAGCCAAAGTCCATTAGGGGTATCAAAAATATAGCATTGAATGGTTCATCTTATCCGTAGTAGTATTATCTTTGGTATAATATATTTCTTTTACACAAAATACTAAGGCTGGAGTTAGTGTTCGACCGACTTTCAGCGCTGAAAATAAAATCGTATGGTGGCACCTATAGCCTACTTTTTTTATATTCGCACAGTGCACATTGTTGGAGACCTAAGTACTACCGTACCCTGAATGTCTTAAGTGTGGTTAAACGTAGTTTATTACCAGGGAACTTAAATATTTAGAGATTCTTTTGCGGGCAGTTGGTTCCACAATGTGGACACTCTAGGAATGAAGGAAAAAACAAAGTGGAAAGTTCAGGGCCTCTAAATTTGAAGTGTATGTGATATAGCTATGCTCAACCGAGTCGAGCACTAAATCCAGTAATGTAGGGTAGATTCCTTATAAACTAATGATTTTTTTTAAATAGTCCTGGTGAGTTACACGGGCACAGTAAGAATATCCGTGAATAAAATACCAGTAGTCGGGGAGCTGGCAGCCATCTTGACTAACCTGCGAGGTACAAAGCTACAATGTTTTATAAATCAAACGCAAATTTAGAAATAAATTCAATACTTGTAATGTTAAATTCAAAAATTCATATCTCCGAAAATATTTAGTTGGCAACTTGAATTTTTACAGTTATACAGATTGGCTAAGTTCGATCTTGGGTTATGATTTCTGTATAAAGAAAAAAGATATAGTGCAAAAAATGAAACAAAATATAATACCCTACTTTTAATTTATTTGGTTTGTAGGCGCAACTTTCAATTTAATTGGTTTGGTCTGCCCGTAGATGGTAGGTGGCCACGTCGCAAAGAACACACCCCTTGCTTGAGATATGATTTATTTATAAAGAAAAGAGGTATAAATAAAAATATTTTAGTGTTTTGGAGAGGCAACTTAAAATTAAATTGGTTTGGACTGCCTGTAGATGGGAGGTGGCCACGTCATAAAGAACACACCCTATGGCTCCCCTGCTTCGATATAGATAAAATGTTTTTCTTGTCACGCTGTCAATAAAATGTAGACCCAAAGTCCTCATGAATTAATCTATAAAGTAAAAGTACTCGGTACTAAGCTAGGATCATTTTTAAATTTTAGCCTTTATCGTTTTTCCATAATAAAAAATAATATTTAAAAATGTCGTAATTTTTCGAAAAAACTTGAAAAGTTTCAGGCCTGATAAATCAGTGTTGCCACTGCGTCAACCTTGCCAAACATCGTTTTTTATATTTAACTATGTTTTTACCTTTGTACCTTGCAGGTTAGTCAAGGTGGCAGCTATTAGACTATAGGATATATAGAACATTATCATTTAGCGGCGACTCGTGAGACAGGGCTTTGGAGCACCGCGTTTCCAGTAAAAAAAACATAAACGTACAATATACCTTAACATTTTATTTTTGAGTCCTCCCTGTTCGAAAAACCACGAGCCGTCACTGACATTATTAAATATTGATCATTAAGTAGCAAATAATAAGCTTACCAATCTGAAAGATCGTAAGACGGATAGACCTTGCACTCCTTCCAAACCAAGCTCAAGTAAAGAAAGGGCCACAATAATGAAGTCGAAAATATTCTGCCTTCTTGGAAATAGTACTTGGGAATATCTTATCAACTTCAAGTCTTTATCATGAATGTCGCTGTAAAGAACTGAAAAAAGTTCGCTGCTAGTTTTCTAAAGATGCTGCAAAATTTAAAGCATCCTAAAAAGCCAAAACTAAATTTTATCTTATCTCATCCCATGTTTCTATAATACAAAATCTTTGGACTTCCATTGCCTTATTTGATTTTTAAATGACATTATGGACATTTACAAACGTCGATATCCAGAAAACCTACTCACACTGGAGAATACTTACAACAAAATTCACTAACCCAGCAACGAAATAAGGGGCCATACTTACTCTATATAACCATGCAGTGACCCTATGTAACAGGAAATAAATTCTAGAAGAAGAAATTACTAATAGAACTAGGGATCTTAAGCAGAACAAGTACAAGAAAAGACTTCATTAAGAAAACTATCTTCAAATTTCAGAACAAGACAAACAACTCCAATTTAAACAAGACTCAACAACACGAAACATTATTACAATTCCTTTTTTTTTTAAACTTAATATAAAAGGAACCTTTAAATTTTTAAAAATTTTAAAAATTTCAAGAAGGTGTAAAAAATTTAAATAAAATAAAATCAAAAATTCTTGTGAATGTGGTGACTATTATTAAGGAAAAATAAAAGATACACAATATTGAGGAAAAACAAAAAAACTAGAAAAGGTAAAACATCGAGATCGGGGAGGCAAAACTTTATGATCAAAAACATGGGTTTTCTACAAATAAATCGAAGCAAAAATTTTTACAAAAAACCCAAAAATTAAAAATTTAAACGTTTGGGGATATCCCTTGTTTGTCAAATTAATTTACAGCTCTACTTCGTGAATTTGATAATGTTTTACAAAGTTTGGCTCAAGACCTAAAAATTGTGATATTTAAATAAATTTTGGTTCAAAGCACTCTTCCAGTAAAATTTGGAGGTCTCGGAATAGAAGATACATCACCCTGTCTATTTCTGCCTTTTTTGTTCAAAAGATTTTCAAATTTACTTTTAAAACTTTACCTTCCCACTTGACAGTAATAATGATTTTGGCAATTGTTTTTGATTGTTATCTTTTCTTCTTAAAATCAACCACAAGAATTAAAAAAACAGAAAATTTTTATTTTTGATTTTCCAAGCTCGTCACAAATATATTCAAACAATGCCAGAAAAGAAGAAACATTCTTGCTCTTCAGGCCCCTAAAAGAAAAGCTTGGATTAATGCCCTTTGTCCGGGAAATTAAAAAAAAAATTTTTATCGCTCTCAGACTTGGTCTGCCTCAGTGTGGACAGCACACCTGCGTTTGTGGCGAAAATGCTGATTCTTATGGCCTACATAGCTTCAAAAACAGCACAGGGCGTTCTTCTAGACACAGTCAGATAAATAACATTATTAAGAGAGCTCTGATTTTAGCTGAAAATCCTTCTATGTTAGAGCCTTTTGGAATTTGAAAGAGCGAGGGAAAAAAGTGAGATGGAATAACTTTAATTCCCTAAAATATGGAAAAAATTTTAGGAATGCACTTGCGCCAAACACTTAAATCTATCGGATAAACTTCAATTTAGTAGGTGCGGCTGCTCTCTTGCCGAAATAAAAAACATTTAAAATTAAGAGCTTGAAGTATTCCATTCCTTTCTGGGCTTTTTTTTTGATAGACTAAGGGTTTTATAAATGAAATTTTCAAAAAATTCCATCAAAAGTTTTATTATCCAAAGATTGGGGGTTTTAGCTGTGACTTGAAGTTTTTAATTTTTAAAATAGATTTAGTTAATTCTTTTAATTTTTAAATTTTTATTTATAACATTATATATTAAATGAAAAAAGTGTAAAAAAAAAAATTTAAAAACTGCAAAAATTTCCCAAACAATCAAAATTTTTGTAGCCTTATATTGATTTTTAATATTTGGCAGTCGTTGTTGAACCGTGGAAAGGTTGAAACTTTGGTAAACAAAAATAGTATATAAGTCTAGTTTTAAGTGTTTTTTAGTTATTATTGAAAACGGTTGGAGATAATACAACGAAATGTTGTGCCCTTTTAAAAATAAAATAATGGAATCCAGATTTTAGTTTTATTAAAATCATTATAAAATATTAAAGTTAATATTTAATAAAAGCCGAATCTTTGGGAATAATATAATTGTAATTTCCAAAATTAAAATATTTATAGGCAACTATTTATTATTTTTGTTTTCCGGGTGGCCCAAAATTCGCCTCGGTTTTTCTACGAGAAATGAAAAAGATGGGAAAAACTTTTAGCACGGTCATATGTGGGTCCATGAGAACATATTTAAAATTATTTTGATGTACAGGGTGACCCAAAAGAAATAAAATCAAAGCTATATTTTTTCTTATGGAACACCCCATATTTTTTTCTATTTTAGAACTATAGACTAAAAAGGTAAGTTATTGTTATATTTCCTATACCTAAAACTGACCGTTTTTGAGAATTTAGAGAAATTAAAAATACAGACCATAATTTAAAAATTGTTTACACCCTTAACATATAACACTGCTTATCATTTATCTTAAAATGGAACACCTTATCTAATTAAAAAACTTTTTTATTAAGGATCATAGTTCGTAAAAGCCAAGTTTAAATTTTTGAAAATAAGATGTATCTCAAGTGCAGGCAAAAGTAATTTAATCAATTTATTATCATTTCTAAAAATTAAAGCATTCTTAAAAATGAAATCAGAAAATATAATAGAAGGCTAACAAAATTTATCCTAATTATTAAGACGAAATATGGTAATATGCCCTTGTTTCTTAGCAAATGTATCAAACTTAATTTTTTATAACAACGGATTATTTAAAGACATAACTTTTACTACTACAGTGACGATAATCCTAATATTTTGGAACCCTTGATCACCAGCACAGATGGTCTGTTAACGTGTGGGTGGAATAATTGAACCGAGTAGTTTTATTTTACCATAAAGTCTGATGCATTTGCTAGAAACAAGCGAATTTACCATATTTTGTCTAACAATTAGGACATTGTGCCTTCTACTATATTTCGATCCTCATTTAAGAATGCTTTAATATTTTAGAAATGACATAAATTGGAGTTATTACTTTTTCCTGCAATTTACTTGAGATACATCTTCTTTCAAAAATTTAAACTTGTGCTTTTGCGAATCGTGACCTTAATAAAAAGGGTTTTTTTAAATTTCGATACAGGGTGTTCCATTTTTTAAAATAAATGATAAGTCAAATATTAAAACGCCTTTTTCATAAAAAGCAGAAAAATAGGTATAGGAAACCTAATATGGTTTAAAGGGAATTTAGTTCCGCGTCAAAATAGACCACTAAATACAGGGGGTTCCATTTAACTTAGAAAGTTATTTAATAAAATGTTGTCAAACTTTGAGGCAATTTTTTCAACACTCTGTATAATATTAAAGTAAAACTTTTATGTGATAGCTAACTAAACCTTGTGCTAAGCAATAAATTTAATTACGAGCAGCTCGTTATATGTTACAGGGTGTAAACAATTTTTAAATTATGGTCTGTATTTTTAATTTCTTTAAATTTCTCAGAAACGGTCAGTTTAGGTATAGGAAATATAACAATAACTTACCTTTATTTGGTCTATATCTAAAAATAGAAAAAAATATGGGGTGTTCCATAAGAAAAATATAGTTTTGATATGTACTTTCTTTTGGGTCGCCCTGTACATTTCAAAATAATTTTTGAATATGCTCCCCATAGACCCACATATGACCGTGTTAAAAGTTTTTTCCCAACTCTTTTAATTTCTCGTAGAAAAACCGAGGCGAATGTGGTGGGCCACCCTGTATTTAAAAATAAAAATAATAACATTTACTTACATAGTTTCCACTTTTAAGAGCCTTTTCAAGATCCGGGTCCATGTTGTGATGATCCAGAGCCATAAAAAGGTTTAACGACGATACAAAGTGTGATAAAGAGCTCACAAACGGATCAAAGACCAATAGAGCAACATTTTTTTGTAGTATCATCCAGCATTCGAGCGTTCCATACGCAAAAAAAATTTTAAATTCTAACCCCATTCTCGAAAATTTCGTTCTCTAGAGTGGTTCTTCCTCTTCCTCTTTTCATTTGGGCTGGGAAATAAAAACAGCCATTTTAAAAAACAAAGAAGCGTGAGGTTCCCCTTTTTTTTTGGGAAAAGGTTTTTGTCAAGATGCGATAGTGGAAACTATTCTTAACCGCTGCGGTTTAAGTTCTTTTGTGTCCCCGGTTTTTAATTGTCCTTCCAAGTTTTTGTTTTTTCCCCGGTTTTTTTTTATAAATTAAAAAATTTACATTCCAGAAAGGAATTTCCGAAATTTATTAAAAAACCCGTTTTTTTTGGAATTATCTATTTACAGAGCTGTCGGTAACTTCATTAAAGTAAGTGAAAAAAAGGGGAAAATTCTAATGGCTACCAAAGAGCTGGGGAAGAATTGGGTTTAGCCCCATAGTGCACTGGTTGTAACTGCTGTGGTAAGACCCATGAAACCCCTACGGTTCAATATCGGGGCCCCAAAAAAAAAAAAGAGGAGAGCGGAGTTTCCAAACCCCACTCATTCTCTGAAAAACGGAAACTATTAGGACTCCAACGCAGCCATGGAAACCCTTCCCCCCCCCTTTGGTATAATATTAAGGGGGGGAGGATTGGGGCATACAGGCTGAAATGAAAAAACGGGGCTCTGGGCCTCCCGGGACACCCAGAAAACCCTTCCCAAACCCAATATTTGAGATGAGGGATACAATGCCAAAACGGAAAATACAAAGACCATACAAAACCCAGTTTACCTGGGGCGGTGGAGCAATTTTGGTCAGTCTGGAATTTTGGTTTGGAACCATGGATAAGACTACAAGGAGCCGGCGCAGGAAACTGGTATGCCCCCCCGGGTTTTGTTTTGGCCCTGGGAAATGACTATTTTCCAGGGGTTTTGCCATTGAACTTTTCTAAAAACGAGGAGGAGATATAAGGGCAGGGAATTTATATCTTCTTGATAGTCAAGCGGGCCTAAAAGCTTTGGGGTTCAAAAGTCAACTCAAGGGGTTTGGTTTGGAATTTTTTGCAAGCCTCCTAAACCTGGCTAACCACAACAAAATTACACTTTCCTGGGTGCCAGGAAAGGGAAACAGGGCAATGAAAAGCAGACTCCGGCCCGAGGGCCCCCAGCAATGTTTGTGGGTCCTGAACCTTTTTTAATAAAAGCCCGGTTCGTTACATGACTCGGGGGGTTCAAACACAACATCAGTCATCTGGAAAATTCAAGGCTCACAGTAAATCAATGTTGGACTCACCATCAAAAAATTGACAAGTGAATTACTAAAACTAAATAGGGAAACAGATTAGAATAGTGACAGGACTAATAACCGGAATGCACCCCCAAAAAAACATATGCACCTATGGGCATCTATAGAAAAAAAACCCATTTGCAGACTATGTGACGAAAGGAAGAGAACCCCTCCTCAAATGAGTCCCTGCCTTCATACTGGAGAACAAATCAAAACCTCATTGGGGGCATAACCCCAGGGGCTGGGAAAAAAAAGAAAGTAAAGGGTTACACCGTCTAAGGGAAACCTTTAACTAAACAAATACACAAGAGATACAACAAGCCCGTAGGCTGAGTGTCGAGGGGACAAAAAACCCAACTTGTGTATTTAATTTACAACAATCAATCAATCAAGGAAAAACGTATTAATTACCCTCAGTAATTGAATTACTTTTTTGGGGGTTTCCTTTCAAAAACGAATGGAGGGGGCCCTTTTTTTTGTATTTTAAATTTAAAAAGAAATCACCCAACCACCTAAAAAATTTTTTTTTTTTAACCTTTTTTTCAATTTTTAAAAAATTCACTCCAATTTCAAGGTGAGTAAAAAAAAAAAAAAAATTAATTTGGCCAAGTTTTTTGCCCAAGTTTGACTAGGTGTGGTTTTTTTGAAAAGTCCCCAATTGAATATTATTTAAATTTTTATGGGAAGGCATAGCTATATTTTTTTTTTAATTTTAAAAAAAAATTAAAGCTTGATTTTTTTGTTAAAATGTTTTTTCGTTTTACAGAAGGTGAAAATTTGTTTTTGTTTGCAAAAATTCACTGACAAGTGGGTAATTGGGTTCCAAACATTTAGAAACAATTTTGCCTGAATACAAAAGGAAAGGGCCGGCCGTTGGAGATTCAAAGGTTCTCCCAGGAACAGAGCTAGGTCTTGAAGAGTAGTAGAAGGTTATGGGCCGATTTGAAACTTGGAGGCGTTCCCAACATGGGGGGGGACTTCAACGAGCAACCCCCCCGCGGGGGCAGATTCAAAAAATTGACTGTAAGAAAAGAAAACATTTTTTCCAACTTAAAAATATGGTAGGCAAGTGCATAATATTGATTTTTTTCAAAAACCCTAGAACAGATTTCACGAAAGGGGTTAGCAAACCCAAAAAATATCCTCACTTACAAGGATATCTCAAAATCAAAAAATTTTTTTTGGGATTTTATATAGACTGGGGTCCCCGTGAGTGGCCAATTTTTTTTGAAAAGACCCGCGTTCTGCCTTTGGGGAAACGACGGACTACAAGGGGGGGGAGAAGGTCGGAAAAAAGATAAAATGAGAACTGCAACACAGGGAAATTTTGGCGGTAACAGTCTGGGGTGGAATATTCCGTACGGAGAACACAACTTGTTTTTTTAGAAACCCGAACCCCCTTGCGTAAAATTTTTATACCCATTGTTTTCCTATGGACAAAATATTGGGAGGTTTTTTTTTATAGATGATAACGCTCGACCCCATAGGGCACATATTTTAATAATATTTTAAAAAATAATTTAGAGGGATTGATTTGTTTTTTTCCCCACCTTAACCCTTTTTAAATTTTTGGGGATTTTTGGGGGAAAAAAAGGGGAAATAGCAGAGCTGATAATTTGATGGGTTAAAAATGCTCTAAATGAAGAAGGGTGCTTTTCCCTAAAAGGGGTTTTTTTTACAATGTTATTGATATATGTCAAGAAATGTGGGGTTTGGGGTAAAATTTAATTTTTTTTTGAAAATTTACTAAACTATTTTTTTAAATTTGGAAAAAAAAATTTTACTAAAAAATTATTTTTAAACCAAATAGATATTTTTAAAATTAAAAAAACAAATGATAGCCATGGCCTACCGCTATCCAAAAAAAAAATAATTTTTAAATTTGGGGTTCTTCTCATAAAAACCCACCGTCAAATTTGGGGAAAAAAACATTGGTCCAAAATTAATCCTGTTTTATTTTTTCACCGATAATTGTAAAATTGGAAAAAAAAGGTTTAAAACAAATAAAATGTTTTTTAAAAAGGTTGGGGATTTATTTTAAGAGCTTTAAAAAACACAGAAATGGCCCCCCCTTCGGGTTTTGGGAATGTATTTGGATTATTAATTAATAGGATAATGTAATGGTAATTGGTAATTTTTTCGATTACTTAAAAGTAATTGAATTACTTGAAAAAATTAATTTTTTTTTTTAAAAAAAGGGAATTTTGGCCAAGAAAAAGATATTGAAAAATGGGGGTTTTTGGGGAACGCCCTCTGGTAATCGTAAATTCCCACTACTTAGAAAAGTAAGGGGAATTGTAATTGAATTACTTTTTAAAAAAAATTACAGTCGTCCATTTAAATTGTGTTTTTTATAAATGAATCCCAATTTGACAATGCTGTTTTTTCCAAAAATCCTTAAAAAAAAATAAGCCAAAATTTTCCCCAAATTTGGCATTTTTTTATTATATTATATTTTTTTAGGTGTTATATATAAAACATAGCTTTAAAAATTCAGGGTGTAAGAAAAAAGTTTGAATAAAAATTTTTTATTTTTTTAAGGTTTTTTTTAAAAAACATTTCCACTGAAATACCCCTTCTGTAATAAACTTTATTTTTATTATCAACCAGTAGCGTAGATTCGGGGAATTTTATTTATTTTTTTTCCCTTATTTTGTCATAACTTTTTAAAAATAAAAATTAAAGATTATAATTTTTTAAAAATTGGGAAAATAACCAAAAAAGTATTGAAAAAAGATAATAAATAATTAAAATATAAGGGAAAAAAAAAACCCATCGGAATTGCTTGTGTTAGATCCCATACTCCCCATGTTGTTAAAATTTTAACAAAGCTGACAAAAAAGTGTCCCAATGTTTCTTGTTTTAATTAATATATTTTTGGTTTAAATTTTTTTAAAAAAAAAAACAAAATTTTGGGTAAAATTATTTAAAAAACTATTGGCAAGTATAAAAAGGAGTTCTTGGTTTTTTTTAAAAAAACTGTTTAAAAAAAACCGCAGTGCTCTTTTAAAGGTAATTCACGTTGAGTGTAATATTAAAGTTCTGGAGAACCAAAAAGAACTTTTTGAAATTTTGCACACGGTATAACAGGTATAACTACATTTTAAAAATATTTCGGAAGTCAGTGTTGTCAGATCTAACCGAAACCAAGGGAACATGTTCGTTCTACACAAAATTCTTGTTATTTTTGTTAACTCTTCCCCATACCTATATCTTTCCGTTTTTTTTTAAAAAATTTTTAATTATATTTTTTTTAAAAAAATCACCATTGAAAAGAGGTTTAATATTTCTTTCCTAACCGAACTGGATACTAGAATTTTTTTTGGGTTAGACAATTTCATGTATTTGAAAGATGTACCGGGTGTTCCACTAAGAGAGGTAGTCGGCTATATCTCAGAAACTACTAATGGTTAAAAACTATCGGAAAAAAAATTTTTTGGGTAAAAATGACCAAGAGAAATTGCTGGAAATTATTTTCAAGTCTTTTGGGATGGCCGCTAGGGGCGTAAGGGCACAACAAAACATTAAAAAAATCATTTCTCAAAAAATATCAAATAAAGTGTATCAATAAGTGGTACTATTTTATTCTTTAATGTTTTCTAAACAAAGAAGCTTCGGGGGGAATTTTTTTCGTTTAAATTAAAGTGGTGGGGGAAGGGGTTTAAAATTTAATTTAGAAAAGTGCTAATAACTGGTTTGCTTTCACCGAATTTATAAACTTGGTCTCATTTAGAAGTGCATTTTAAGCATTATTTTCAGGTGTATAAACTATTTCTACACTCATCTCACAAACGCCGCTAGAGGCGTCAAGGTAAAAACAACTTATTTTAAAGAAATTTTTTTAAAATTTTAAAAACAATTAAAATATACCCTTTTACATATTTACATTAAGAAAAAAAAAACCCAACAAAATAGCGAAAACCGCAATTTAATATCTCCTTTTTTTTAAGAATATATTAGAAAAAAATAAATACACAAAACCCAAATTTAAAAAAATTTTTTTAATTTTTTTTAAAAAAAAATTTTTTTTTAAAAAAAAAATTTTTAAATTTTTTAAATTTTTTTAAAAAAAAATTAACCCCTTTTAAAAAATTTTTAAAATTAATTTAAAAAAAATTGTTTTTTTTTTTTAAAAAGGGGAAAATTTTGGGAAAAATTTTTTAAAAAGGGGGTATTGTTTTTTTAAAATTTTTTTAAAATTTAAAAAAATTTTTTCCCCCCCCTTCCAAACAAAATTTTTAAAAAATTTTTGGTGGGCCTTTTAAAAAAAAACCCTTTATTTTTTAAAAAATTTTTTAATTTTGCTTTTAAAAAAAGGTTTTTAAAAAAAAATTTTAATTTTTAAAAATTTTTTTTTGGTTTTTTCCCTTTTTTTTCAAAATTTTTAAAAGGTATTTAAAAATTTTTTTTAAAAAAAATTTTTCAAAAAATTTTTAAAAAAAAATTTAAATTTTTTTCCCCCTTTGGGGTTTTAAAAAGATTTTTAACAAAAACGGGAAAAAAAAGGGGTTAAAATTTTTCTTTAAAAGAAATAATTCCCAAAAATTTTTTAAAAAAAAACCCCCCCATTTTTTAAAAACCCCAAATTTTTACCTTTTTAAAAAAATTTTTTTAAAAAAATTTACTTTTTTTAAAATAAATTGTAAAAATTTTAATTTAATTAACCAAAAATTAAAACCTAAAAAACCCATTAAAATTTTTAAAAAAACCAATTTTTTTTTTTTTTAAAAAAATTTTTTTATTTAAAAACAAAAAATTTAAAAATTTTTAATTTTAAAAAAATTTTAAAAAACAAATTTTAAAAAATTTTTTTTTATAGGTTAAATTTTTAAAAAGGGGGGGTTTTTGGGGGAAAAAAAAAAAAAAAATTTAAATTTTTTTTTTAAAAAAGGGGGGGGTTAAAAAGTTTAATTTTGGGTTTAGAAAAGGGGTAAAAAACAATTTTTAAAAAAAAAAATTTTTTAACATTAAAATTTTGGAAAAAAAAAAATTTTTTTGGGAATCTTAAAATGCCAAAAAGTAATTTTTAAAAAAAAATTGGGTTTAAAAAAAAAAATTTAGATCCCCCTTTTTTAAAATTTCCCCCTTTTTTCAGGTGATGTTTTTAAAAAAAAAAGGGTTTTTTTTTTTTTCCCCAAAAATAAAATGGTTAAAAAATTTTGAAAAATTTTAAATTTTTTAAAAATTTTAAAAAAAATTTTTTTTTAAAAAAAAATGGCCATTGGCATGTAACCCTTGGCCCCAAAAAATTTTTTTCATACCCGTTGGGGGGGCCAAACGGTTTTTTTTTTTCTCAAATTTTTAAAGGGGGGAATCAAATAATCCCCCCAAAAATTTTAAAAATAATTTTTTTTTTTTTTTTCCCCAGCCTTTTAAGTTTTTTAAAATTATTTTTAATGTAAAATTTTTTTAAAAAAATTACTAATTTTGGGGAAAGAATTTTAAACCTTTTTTTATTTTAAATAAAAAAACCAAATTATTGGGTTTAAAAATTACATTTTTTAAAAAATATTTGGGGATAGTCATAGGGTTTTTTGGGGGTTTTTAAAAAATATTTTAAAAAAGGGGGGACCAAAAAGCCTTTTGCTTTCCCCAAAATTTTTTTTTAATTCCACATTATGCCTTTAAAAAAAATTTTTATTAAAACAATGAGATAAACCAAAAATTTTTCCCAAAAAAAAAAAGGTAAAATTTTTTTAAAAAAATTGTAAGGAATTTTCCCCATTTGTAATAAAAAAAGCATTCCAATTATTTGGAAAAAATGAATGAATTTAAAAAAAAAAATTAATTGTAAAAATACAATTGAATAAAACAATTTAAAAAAAAATTTTAATTTAAATTTTTTGAAAAAAACTTAATTTTTTTCCTTTAAAAATGTTTATCTTTAATTATTTTTTTTTTTTTTTAAACCCCCCCAAAAAAAAAATATTTGATTTTTGCTTTTTAAAAAATTTTTAAAAAAAAATGTTAATTTATTTCCCAACCTTTTTATTAAGAACTTTAAAAAAAATTGGGATTTTTTAAAAAAAATTTAAAAAAATTTTTTTATTAAACATTTGCCATTTTATATTTTTTGGGGGCCTCGGAAATTTTTTTTCCCCTTAAAAATTTCTTTTTATTTTTCCAATTTCGAAAATTTTTTGTTTTTCTAAAAAAACCCCTTTTTTTATTCTAATTGTTTAAAAAAAAATTCTTGTTTTTTTTTTTTTTTAAAAAAAAGGGTAAATTTCATTTCAAACTTACCGCTTTGCTCTGCTTCTTCCATTTCTCGCCCGCCCGCTTGCTCTATAATGTTATTTAGCACCATTACATCTGAAAAATAATAAATTTCATTAATAAACAAATAAGTTTTATTCCACTGTCTGCTTTCCAGATTTAGTTACTAGTGATCACTATTTTATTTGATCGCTTACCCATCATGTCAACTACCGTTTGCCTTTGGCTGGTGTTGTCAATGAATGGATTGTCAAGGGTTTTTGTTGTTGGACCATCCTGAGGACAAAAAGTAAATCAGTAAGTACATTTGGGCAAAACTATTGTAGTTGCAAGAAAACTCACATAGTCTCCCATCCGCTTGTGAGGGTATTCTGTACAATGATTAGTGGACATAGCTGAGGGCCCATTCCTCAACGAACGACATCTTAACTGGCTCTCTTTAGTCATCACCTTTCCATTGCCACAAAAACCCAAAAGATCCCCGTGTGAGGTGTAAGACATCCGCGAAGCGTGTGAGGTGTACGATGAGTGACGTGAGCCTAATATGAAGTATAAAACTTTAGGAAAATAACAAGATATTTGTTGCAAAAAAATAGCTCATCATAAAGAACCCAATGAAACAAAAAATACCTAAAAGTGAACTTTAGAGAACTTTTTTCTTGCAACAGAATAGTGGACCGTGCTGTCAAGTCGTGAAATTTATTAACTTACGTACCCATCTCAACAAATAGAGTCACCAACATAACATTAAATAGTAAATTAAAAAATATATATTGGTACCTCAATTATTGAAACAAGAAAATAACTAGATGTATACGTACCAAGGTTTGCATAGTACATTGGAACGACCATAGCACCATTTTCTTCACTCATGGGTGTAACAGCGTTGGAGTCGTCGGCGTAAGGCAAGTGTTCCTGAGCATCAAGATAGGTGGATAGAACCAATGGTTTACGGTCACCAGGTGGTGCCACCATGCGTCTGTTGTTGCGCAGAGTAAACTGGTGGGACCCTCTGGAACCTCGGCGGAGATTGAACGGTGACCCAGGAAGACTCAGACTTGCCTGAACACGGGACATGGTCTATACATGCGTGAGGCTTTTAAATATTTAGATGATTTTGTGATTTTTAAAGATAAAAGAGTGTTTAACTGGTAATCGTATTATCAAATGTAAAATGTTCTTATCCAGGCAATGAATAGCATTTGTTCGATTGTAAGTTTTAACAAAACAGTGAGTGGTGCTGCTATTGCAAATATAATAACTAGGTTAGAGCGCATGTATAGAAAACCAAAGTATACTCTTTCTACAGTTTCTACATTGCTATGTAAAACTGAAAGTTGGCCCTGTGAAAAAAGCCTGATAGATTTAAATAAAACACGATGTTTGATTGAAAATTATGACAAGCTAATGTGTTTTTGAAACAGTAATTCCGGATACCCACAGAATGACGAAACAAATACGGAATTCATGTTTTTTTGTATACTTTTTCATGAGATTATGATCAGAAAAATGAAAATAATTTTTTGCTTAAAAGATAACTGATGAATTCATAATGTTTTTTATAAGAATTTATCAGTTAAGTAATAAAAATTTCTTTCTATTTTGACATTTTCCGATCCAGATAGACCTATTATGATCTTTTTGAAACCTAACATTTATTATCAGGTTTTTTCCACAAGGGGTTTTGTCAAACTCTAGGTAATAATGCTTTAAACATGCTATTTTGACAGTAGGTTACAAAAAAAGTAAAGTAAATTAAGATATGCTTATTTCGTGCATAAATATAGAAAAAAAATATGTTAAAAATACAGGTAAATCAATGTGATAAGGGCATCAAGAAACATTAAGAAAAAAGTTGCAGAGAGTTTAAAATGTAAGATATAAAGGTGCAAGTGTTAAAATATTTTTTTTACTTGTGTTGTTTTGTTTTCATTAGGCAATAAGGTATTGCAGAGGTTTTTAGCCTCAAGCCATGTCATGTGTTAAATATGTAAAAATGTTGAACTAAAAAACAGCAAGAACAGGGCTAAATTATAAGAGTTAAATGACGACTATTGACTATCAATAACAACAAAATTTTGGACTTCCATTGTCTTTATTTGTTAATTGATACACAACGTTTCGGTTAGTGATGTATCTCGAACCGTTTTCAACTGATAACTAAAAACTATTCTTAAAAGCTACGACCTTATATACCATCCGTTGTTCACCGAAGCTTGACCGACTTGTCACGGTTCAGCAACGGCTGCCAGATATTTGGAATGTCTACACTAGGTTTGCTAAATACATTTTGGTTGTTTGCAATTATTACAGCTTCTTTAAATTTTCTTTTCTTCCAGTGGGTTTCTTTATGAATAATTTTTGCTTCCGACAATTGTAAACGGTGTTGTTTTGACCAAGCGTGTTTGGCAATCCCTGATTTTGACGTTTCACCTCGTTCCGTATGTTTTTTGTGTTTTTTAACTTTAATTTCTAGTGATCTTGTGAACAGGCGACAATCAAAGATTATTTTTGCTTTAAATTATATATACCGCAATCCTCAACTTTTGGAACAGGGTCATTTTTACTGATGAAAAGACGTTTCAGTCGACTTATAACGGCCAAATTCGTGGTTACCGTCCAAACAATACCAGGTTTGAAGAGCGATATACTAATCCCCTCATTTCTAGACATGGACGTTTCTCTGTAAATGTATGGGGCTGGATAAGTGTTATGGACCTGGTGTTTGCTGGCGAATAGAAGGAAGATTTAATGCCGGAAATTACATTAACATTTTAGAAAACATTTTGTTACCAACTGCTGAGCAAATGTATCCAATAATACGTTTATATTTTAACAAGATAATTGTCCAGTCCATACGGCCAATGCTGTAACCCACTGGTTTCAAACTCATAATGTGGAAGTGCTGCCTTGGGTCGCTTATAGTCCCGATATCAATCCAATCGAAAATATTTGGGGCATAATCGTAAAAAAAATATATAATCGAAATTTTAGGCCACAAAATTCAGAAGATTTATGGGAAATAATACATGCGTGGAAGAGCTTGATCCAAATATTGTATCAAATATAATTCAGTCATTTCCGAATAGACTGGCTCAAGTAATAGAAAAACAGGGATATATGACCAAATATTAGATTTTATTTATTCTTGTTAATCGTTTTTTGTTTCTATTGTAATTTTTATAAAACTGTTTCGTGTACGCTTTTTTTATGAATACAACTGTACATCGTTTATATAAATTTGTTTTTTTATTTTATTGATGTCACACCAATGGATGACATTTTCCATAACCTTCATCATCTAATAACCTCAAATAAAGAAACATTGACATCAGCCGGTTTTACGCAAATATGACGAAGGTGGCGCTAGCTTTAATTCTTGTACGCCTGTTTTATGAATATAACTGTACATCACTAACCGAAACGTTGTGTATCAATTAACAAATAAAAACAATGGAAGTCCAAGATTTTGGTGTTATTGAAACCATAACATTGTCTAACACTTTTAAAGAAAAAACTACTGACTATGTTGCAAACTGGGGTTGCAAAATGAAAGATACTGAAATGAATTTGCAAAAACTAAAAGTAAAGTGCAATGCGTTTGCTAAATCCCGTCCTCTGATAAGGACTGGTGTTTATCAAACGAAGTCTGAACACTATAATTGTCATGATTTTTATTTACTTTTGGTCTCTCAATTTAGAATTTTATGGTATATGGTTCAGTTAGACATTGTCCTATAAATAATAAAACCGCTATATCACCCATTAATGATAAACACTCTTTTGGAGACGGCAGTAATGAAGAAATGCATAAGTGACGTCACCATGGGGGTTTTTTAATGTAAAGGCTTATTTAAATCGTTAATATCTCGAAAACTATAACAGTTCTGAAAAAATATTATATAACTTAAATTAAAAACAAATAAATTTCCTACAAAAAGATTATACTAAATTTTTAGATTGGATAAATAATAAAATAAAAAATTTAAGTTAAACTGTAAAGTAATCTAAGAAGTTTGATATTTTATTTATAACTTGAAAAGTATTGCACCTAGGTAAGAAAGTTATAAAACCTAAATTAAAGATCTTATAAAAATACATAGTTTATATTATATCAAGCATTTTGTAGCTCTTATGGTTTTTGAGATATTGACGTTTTAACTTAAAAAAATATTCGTTAATATCGCAAAAATCATAATAGATAAAAAAAATTATAAAACATAAAATGAAGAAATTTAAATTATCTATATAAAAAGTTATATAAACAATTTAAATAAAATTTGTATTAAAGGAAATATAAATAAAAATGTGTTTTTAATAAAAAATTTCAGGTCCAAATAAACCAAAATAATTAATCAAAAATAAAAATTAATAAAAATTTACAAATAAACAAAATACAGCTTTTAAAACTATATTAAAAAATAAAATATCTTTTGATTGTCAATAATTAAAGGTATATAATCAATTATATGACTTTTACCAAAAATCCCATACTTAAAAAAAAACACGAAAATTCAGTTTTTTTATTTTAACTTGAAAAATATTGCATTTAGACAAAATGGTTATATAACTTAAATTAAAGGCCATAAAAAAATACATTATTTATGTAATATACATTTTTTTGTAACTTTTATAAATTTTGAGACATTATTGTTAAATTTTTTTCATTTTCAAAAATATTTTAGGTATATCTTGTTATATTAATTAAACCCAAAAAAAATATCAAAATTTTTCGTTCAAAAATGGCGTCTGAGCGTGGCTTTCAAACAATATTTTTTTGCGAATTTGAAAAAAAGTATCCTACCAGATAGAGAATCAAAAAATAAATTAGGGTTCAAACATTAAATAAACAATTTAAATATTACTTTAAAAAATGGTTACTCGGTTTTTACTGGTCATAGATACTTCTTTTTTCAAAAATAGTTGTTTTGAAGCTTTTCTTATTTTTTGGTTTAAAACTTATCGGGCTCGATATTGTTTATTAACAAACACTACCTTTTTTTCAAGGCTCGAAACGAAGGACTGAATATATATTTTTTTATTTTGTTAATCTAAATTAGTAAAATATAAGTCTGGAAAAAGCGAAAGTCAGTTTGTAATACCTAAAATATTTATAAACAAAAAAGATATAGCCTACTAGATTAGGGCTCTAAAATTAGTAAAACTTAATTATCTTAGCAACAAATTATCCGATCCTACTTTAGAACCTCTCATTTAATTAAAAACTAAAAAACCGATGTTTTACAATCACAGAAATGAATAAAAAAATATTTTTTAATAATTAAAATCATTTTTGCATTTTTTCATAAACAAATGGACCAAATCAATTTTAGCCGGGCTCAAATTATAGGATTTTAAATATTTTAAAAAAAAACATGCAGATGCGAAAAACATGTTTTTAGCACTTTTAACCCTCCACCCCCCACCCCTGCACACTTTTTTCGAGTCTAAAACTATATAGTCATATTCAGGTAATCACCCTCTACAACTTCTAACACCTTTCAACCTGTTACAAATTAAAGTCATGAAAATTACCTACAGACTGGGCTATAGTAAGGAAGTAAGAAAATAAGATTTTTTAATAGCTTAGCAAAGTTGTTTTGTTAAGGATTCAGTTTTATTCTGAAAAATATTTAGGGGGCTGAAAAAAAAGAGCACTAGGGGATATAGCGGTTTTAAAATTTATAAAATAATAATGTACTGCTGATACCATTTCTTTTAAGTCGAAATTAAATTGGAAATCTAGTATCAGTCAGGGGGCTCAAAATAACAATCAGGACACTTACAGCGCTGACTTTCCGCATCTTGGTGGGATTAGTGGGTATTCTTCTCTGCTCACTCACAGAATCAAGCTCCGATCGAATGCTCATTTTCTCCTTATTGTTATCATCCTGACTTTTGGGTTGGATGTAGAAAAGCTCGTAACTGGCACAGGAGAAATCTGATGGCGACTTCACGATGTCGGTACTTCCTGCTGGTGCTCCTCCTGCTCTTATTATTGCCGCTTCTTCAGCTGCTGCAGCTCGCCTCTCTGCTCGGTCCTGTTTTGCTTGGGCTGCTTTTTCTGCTTCCTGAAAGTTATATTGTTATTGTAATACCATGCATTAAAGACCAAAAACAGTATCCTGGGATATATCATTGACACAGTAAGGTAACACGAGGTAAATCTAAATAATGCCTATCAAGCTTGCCAAAACCGTATTTCGATATCTTGTTCCTTACCTAAATTTTAGGCCAAAAAAAAATTTTATACATCAATATCTAAAAAACTATAAAAGCTACAAGAAATATTATATAACATAAATTATGTATTTTTACAAAACCTTTAATTTAGGTTATAAAATATTTTCATCTAAATGCAATACTTTACGAGTTATAATCAAAAAATCGAATTTTTAGGATTTTTTTAAGGTATACCCTAAATTTGCTTTTTATTATAGCTCGTAAAGTACTGCATTTAAGATGAAATTTATTTAACCTAAATTAGAGTTTTGTAAAAATACAATTTTGTTATATAAAATTTCTTGTAGCTTTTATAGTTTTGAGATATTGACTATAAAATTTTCTTTGGTCTAAATATTAGGTAAGGAACAATATATCGAGATGCGGTTTTCGCGAATTTGTTAAGGCAGTATTTAGCTACTTTTTTATAAGAGAAAAATTATACCCATGCGTTAAATTTTTTTAAAAAAAATTAACCATTTCCGTCAGAATGTCGAAAAAAGCCCTCTAGCGGTGACATGTGAAACTAACAAAACTTTAAATTATTTTAAGATTTATAGCCCGAAAATATCTTTTTTAACTAGCCCAAGTTTGTAAAAATCGGCTCAGCCGTTTCGAAGATACAGGGTGTTTTAAGGAAACCTTTGAATACCCCCTACCACTTTATTTTTAGAGATATAGCAAAAATTGTAAAACAAAAAAGGTTTAGATTATCCTCAACTTTAAAGATCAGGTATTTTTTTGTTAGGTTAATACAGCAAAATTCACAGAAACATCACTTTTTTAGATTCAAGATTGCAGTTACGCCCCCTGGCGGCCATTTCAGAAACTTGAAAATAATTTCCAGCTATTTCTCTTGACCACTTTTACAGAAAAGTTTTTTCCTACAACGCTGTGCGACAAACACCTTCCGAGATACAGCCGGCGTCCGTTCTTATTTGGACACCCGGTACAAAGGAGTTTGGGTTAAGTAAATCATACTAAAATAATTATTTGAAATAAGGGCCAAGATCGTATCCAAAAATCTCGGCCAGCAAGGTATAGGATGGAACATATGAAGTCTAATCAAAAAGACAGGTCTTGATAAAGCACTCTCTAAATCAGTTCGAAGTACCACAATAATTTTGACAAGGTTGCAGCTGTAAAGGACTTTCATGTCAACTCCAAATATATAATCTAATCTAATCTTGAATAGTCTACAATATGCAAATAATCCTTACTTACCCTTATTGCTTCTTCTTCCGCAGCTTCCTCTTCTTCTGCTTTCTTTTGCAGTTCGTCGTACGACATCGCTACTATAGCCAAGATCAAGTTCACTAAATAAAATGATCCCAAAAATATAATTACAATAAAAAATAACATGTGCCAAGGGCCAGCCGATCGTAGAACCTGCAAGAGAAAGAAAGTATAGTCTAATGCATTTTTGGTTCGACAAACATCAGTGTCTTACCAGCTGGTATAAATTTTCCCAGTAATCCTGAGTCATAAGTCTAAAGGCTGAAAGAAAGGCCCATCCAAACGTATCGAAACTGGTGTATCCATAGTTCGGATTTTCCCCGTAACCTTGCAGGCAAGTGTAGCCGGGCTTACATTGTCCAGCTCCTGATGAATTTCCGCACAGTGGTATATCGCCTTTTTCTTCATCAAAGTACCAGTGGGCTAAAAATATTTTTATTAACATCTGAGGTATAAGGACTCCTCCTGTACTTTTATAAAAAAAAAGTGAAATAGCCATCATATATAATTTTTCCCTCCGAATCCAAAAATAAATAATGTAAAATAATTGAACATCAAATAAAACTGCTAGGGGTCATTTTGATTTTTGTTTTAATGGAATGCCATATTTGTTATGTGATTATCCGATTTCTCGTATATCTTTTGATCTAAAATGATAT
Source organism: Listronotus oregonensis (assembly GCA_019359885.1). NCBI lineage: Eukaryota > Metazoa > Arthropoda > Insecta > Coleoptera > Curculionidae > Listronotus > Listronotus oregonensis. Next base: position 45,199 of record JAHBCN010001922.1, read on the forward strand.
TTTTTTAATTCAAAATGGTCCATTTTCTGCACGTTTAAATCGAAAAAATTTTCGTCTACCGTGTCATTAACACCTGAAATATTGATACGGATACTTGTTCCTCTTTAACGGTAGTGTCATCCAGACAACTAAAAAAATGAAATTTTAAAGTTGTTTATATTTTTCATGAATTAGGAACAAATAACGTTAAAAAATGAAATATTCATTAGAAGACCGTCTACACATTGTAATACAATAGATACAATTCTAAAATTAAGACTCTATTTGTAGAATAGATACAAAACAAATATAAAAACAATATAACATATAAAACAAATACCCATAAGAAAAAACTATAAATTAAACTTAAGAACACCAGACATCTTAATAATATAAATGTTCGATATGTCCTCCGTTGTTTTCGAAACAGGACCGATGCCCCTTTTTTATTCTTTCCAGAGAGTCCCTTATAATATTGTAATCCTGGTTAAGTCTGTCAATTTCATTCACAATTTTTTGCTGTATCTCATCGATATTTTTATTGGGCCGTTGATAAACCACGTTTTTTAAATGGCCCCATAAAAATGTATCCATCGGTGTGATATCTGGGCTATTGGGTGACCAATGAAGTGTTTCGTTACGGCCAATCCACTCGTTGTAACGCCCATTCAAATATACTACCACTTCTCGAACGGCATGAGGTGGAGCGCCATCCTGCTGCCAAATAATATTATTGTAGATTTGCAATGGCAATCCTTCCAAGAGGTCCTCGATATCGTTTTGAAGAAACTGAAGGTATCTTTGGCCTGTTAAAGAGCCACGATAAAATAGCGGTCCAATAATTTGATTTCCTAACATCCCACACCAAACATTAAGCGAGTTCCTACCTTGAAACTTTATCATTTCATATTTATGAGGGTTGGCTGCTGCCCAGTAATTTGTATTTCTCCGGTTGTATATTCCTGATGTTGTGAATGACGCTTCCTCAGTCCATAATATTTTATTGTATAAGTTGTTGTCCTCGTCTTGCTCTCTCATCAACATCGAAGCAACAAATCGAAAACAAATTTCTTTTTGTTCTTGAATTAGAAACTGAACGGAATAAATACAATAGATAGATAGATAGATAGATAGATAGGAATTTATTGCCATAAAATATACATTAAGTATAAAGGGTCGTCACTACAAAAAAAAAATAAAATAAATATATAATAAAACAAAAATCAATAAAATATTATATAAATACCGTCATATACACAAAAACATTGACAAACAATAAAAATGTACAAACAAATAAAATATGTATAAAAAACATTAAAAATATAAAGACAAATACCATACAGAAAAATAAAAATTGCACCTATGCTATAAAACAAACCATATTTAGTATAAAATAAAAATAAAAATATTTACATATAAAAAATATGAGATATAAATAAACCAGACAAAAGCATTAAAAAACGCTTAGTGTTGCATAAACTCTGCAACTGAATAAAATGCTTTATCAATTAGAAACTGCCCAACTGCATTCTTGAATCTACCTCCATGCATATGCCTTAAATTTTGAGGAAGCTTATTATAGAGGGTAAGTCAGCTGTAAAAAGGAGAGTTTTTTAAAAAAAGATGTCCTGTGTAAAGGAATTTCGATCCTTGTATTATTTCTTGTGTTGTAAGAGTTAGATGCTCCGAGTCTTCCAAACAATTCCCCATTTGCATTCACATAAGACACACACTTAAAAATGAACACACAAGGCAAAGTAAGGATCCTTTTCTGAACAAATATGGGTCTGCAACTTTCAAGCGGCTTAAGATTAAATATAAGTCTTAATATTCTTTTTTGTCCCACAAAAGCTCTACCTAGCGCACCACTACCTCCCCAGGAGACAATATTACTAGAGATATGGCTGTAAGCCAGTGAATAGTACACGGAAATTAACCCAGACTCATCCAGTGTATTCTTAAGATTAAGAATAGCATAATATGCTGAATTTAGCTTTGAACAAACATACTTGACGTGATAGGCAAAGGTCAATGAAGAATCAATGATAGTTCCCAAAAATTTTGCAGTGTCTGAAAATTTGATATTGTTGATTATTTCGAAGTTAGATGGTAATGGCTTTCGAATAAACAAATTCATGTATGTAGTTTTAGTGCTATTAATTATAAGATGATTGTTACGGCACCAAACTTCCATTTCATGACAGGCTACCCTAATGTGATCTGCGACCTGTCCGGGGTATCCGCCGCTAATACTACCGTGGTGTCATCGGCATACATTGTAACACTTCCAGTGCTAATATTTTGCGGTAGATCGTTAACATAGAGCAAAAATAGTAGTGGCCCCAGTACAGAGCCCTGAGGAACTCCCATACCCACAAATTTGGGTTCCGACTTAACACCATCATATCTTACCACCATTTCACGCCCAGACAAATAGGAGTCAATCCATTCGGATAACCTACCTCTGATACCCATGCTGTACAACTTTGAGAGCAAAATACTCCTGTTTACTGTATCGAAGGCTATGGACAAGTCAAAAAATAGAGCTACTACATATTTTCCTTGGTCAAGATTACTGTACACATAGTTTAAAACGCTGTATGTTGCTGTTTCAATTGACCTTTCTGGTACAAAACCATGTTGACACTTATTTAAAATGTTATATTTAAGAACAAAATCCATTATTTTATCATGCACCATTTTTTCTGTAACCTTTGAGAAGATACTAAGAATTGATATCTGTCGATAGTTTTCCTTGTCGCCACGTTCGTTTTTTTTATATACTGGGATAACATTTGCATTGGTTTGATACCAAATTTTTTCAGAGTTCTTTGAACTGTTTCATAACTGACCCTTCGGAGCTCTAGGCCATACCTTACTTCTCGTACTGCCTGCGGAATAGAACTCATTTCTTCAAATAGTCTTAATTCTTAGAATTGTATCCACTGAAATGCGTCTCTGGAAACTCTCTAAAAATCTTCTTTGCGCTTCTCGAGCATTTTCTCCTCTTTTGTAATATAATTTTACAATGTGTAGACGGTCTTCTAATGAATATTTCATTTTTTACGTTATTTTTTCTAATTCATGAAAAAAATAAACAACTTTTAAACTTTATTTTTTTAGTTGTCTGAATGACACTATCGTTAAAGAGTGAACAGGTATCCGTATCAATATTTCAGGTGTTATGACACGGAAGACGAAATTTTTTCGATATAAACGTGCAGAAAATGGACCATCTTGAACTAAAAAATATCATTTTAGATCAAAAGATATACAAGGAATTGGATAATCACATGAAAAATATGGCATTCCATTCAAAAAAATATCAAAATAACCCCTAGCAGTTTTATTTGATGTTCAATTATTTTACATTAATAATTTTCGGATTCGTAAGAAAAATTATATATGATGGCTATTTCCCTTTTTTTATAAAAGTACAGGTAGAGTCAAAAAAGCGGCCTGTCTAGTCCTCGTTTGATAACCCTGTACAGTGTGGTGCGTGGCTCGTATAAGGATAATACATTCAAATAAGTTTTTATACTTACAACTGTTTGAATTGAATTTATTCCAATTTTCTGCGGTTAGGTTACCCCAAGAACCATCCGTTGGGAAATTCTTGATGCACTTCTGTGTTAAAACACCCATATAAATTTGTAAACCCATAAGGGCAAAAACGGAAAGAGAAAACATTGTTAAAATTATCACATCTCGTAGATTTTTTACAGATTCTATAACGGCACCTACGATGGTCTTCAAACCTAAAATAGAGCAACTTAGCGTCAAAAACTCTGCAGAATTAAAAAATGGATGTTTGGCCTTCTCCCTACCCTTCCCCTTACCTGGCACAATGGCGACAGTTTTTAGGGCTCGAAGTACCCTAAACGTTCTTAAGGCAGCTAGATTTCCCAGGTCTATACCCATGGTAACATAACTGGAAGTCAAGAACACCTTTAGATACCTCATATATTCTAAGCTCTAGGTTTTGGCTTCTAAGAAATTCACTAATAAGCTTTAAGTCATTTTATTAAAAAAATACTAAATTATTTTAAGTTAAGGTTATCACTAATATATATGTAAGTATATTACTGGATCCTCAGTGTATAAGTAAAAGTTTTTGGTAGTTTTTTTTTATGGCTAAAAAGGTAATGAGGCCAGAAAGTTTAATAATGGGGTAAGCAGAAAAATAAAACCAATAAACTTTCTCCGGCAAGCAAAACAGAAACGTCATAAAAAGGTCCAAGTGATTCCAAACAATATTTGTTTTTCGTAAGTGGTAAGTATATACAGGGTGTCCCAGAATATGTGGGCAATCTCTCGGAATCTAATAGAAAACCTAAAAATATTATGACAAGTTCATATAAACTTTTTTCCTAGGACCCTTCCCTACGGAGATACAGGTACATAACGGACGCCCCTGGAAATCGTTTTTGTTTAAATAACTTTTAAAATACTAAGCGTGATTTAATATTTTTTATATGATGGTTACTAGATAAGTCTTTTAAAATGAACCCATTAAATCATATTTGGCTTATTTAGTTTGCCAGGGACGGACTAGCTCTGACACAATAATACAATTTTTTTAACACCCTGTATGATAAAGGCTCAACAATATTATTTTTGAATAGCTTTAACCTTAAATTAAAAAAAGGTATTTTGATTAATATCGATAAAATCAAGTGTTTACGAGAAAAAAATATCATGGTTGGTAATTTTTTTTACATTATACAGGGTGTTTTCTAATTGTACGTCAATATTTAAGGTAGCAATTGTTGGGTCTATTTTAAGAAGAAAACTTCATATGAACGTATGTCCCAAACGTGTTAACTTTTGACATACAGGGTGGTAAAATTTTCAAAAATAAATGATTTTTTATTAAAATCTGTAATACCACTTTAGATATTTTAATGAAATTTGGCATAAATGAACTATGTCTCAAGAAGCATTTTTAAGTGTACCACATTTTTTTTAATTTCCCCAGTGGCGTTCATACAGAATTTGAAAAAAATGTGGTACACTTAAAAATGCTTCTTGATACATAGTACATGTATGCCAAATTTCATTAAAATATCTAAAGTGGTATTACATATATTAATAATAAATGATTTACTTTCACAAATTTTACCACCCTGTATCTCAAAAGTTAAGACGTTTAGGACCTACGTTCATATATTTTTTTTTCTTAAAATGGACCCAAAAATTGCCTCCTTAAATTTTGACGTACAATTAGAAAACGCCCTGTATAATGCAAAAAAAAATACCAAACATGATATTTTATTTCTCGTAAACAGTTAATTTTATCGATGTCAATTAAGAATACCTTTTTTAAGTTTAAGGTTAAAGCTATTCAAAAATAATATTGTTAAGCCTTTATCATACAGGGTGTTAAAAAAATTGCTATTATTGTGTCAGAGCTAGTCCGTCCCTGGCAAACTAAATAAGCCAAATATGATGTGATTGGTTCATTTTAAGAAGACTTATCTTATAACCTTCATTTTAAAAAAGTTTTAAAGTACGCCCAGTATTTTAAAAGTTATTAAAAAAAACGATTACCAGGGGCGTCCGTTATGTACCTGTATCTCCGTAGAGGAGGGTCCTAGGAAAAAAGTTTATGAGAACTTGTGATATTATTTTTAGGTTTTTTTAGATTCCGAGAGATTGCCCACCTATTTTGGGACACCCTGTATATTGGAATAAAAATTTTATAACTATAATTTATAGAGAATAACTATTAGATAGGTATGAGGAGTAAAAAACAGCGCTTTTTTGCTCTACGCGATTTTTTTCAACTATTCTTTCAGTTTATTGTGGACATTTTAGCAAAAACTGGAAAGTATTACTTCTACACTAAACAATTACTAAAGTATGTAAGGGATCACAGAAACTAGAATAGATTTACCACAAATTTTGACAAAAGATTTTTTTAAATTATTTTCTAAAGCAGTTGGCTTTTGATTTATTGCAGTATTCGTTTTTATCTTGAGAGCCCACGAAGGCTTGTATAAAGTCTAACTACTAGTTAGCGTGGGTGCCGGGTTTCCAATAGTCCATTTTTCTCTATATCCGTCAACCGTATTTAAGGCTTTCTGAGGATTTTTCTGCCAATAAAAATTAAAATTGTATTAACAAAAAACAAAAACAAAAAGAGCCATTTTGATTTTGAATATAACTTAAAAACCATAAGAGATAGCGGAAATTGCAAATAGATCCTTGAAGAGAAGAAAATGTCCGATAAAAAACTCTCGAAGGTCTTTTTTTCTAGCTTTGGCCTTACAAACTAAGTGTTTTAGCCACGTTATAATAATTGCATAAAATAAAAGGTAAATAGAAATTAATTATATAAAGGATTATTTGCTAACCAACATAAATAGACGGGGACACACGCTTCACGCCCAGGGGTCCGTCAGGGCGACTTAAGAAAAAGAAACAAACAAAGAAGATCACCAAAAAAGGAAGACGTTTAAGGATTAAATAAAGGAGAAGTGTAAAAAACAAGGTGTTTTTTTTAAATTTTTATTATAAAAAAGATTTAAAAAATTAGAGTTTTAAGCTTATTTTTTGTAAGTAGGAGTGGAGAGCATGCATTAATTCGGGATCATTTGAGCTTAATACTTCTGGTAACCAAATAGGTAATTTAAAATTTTTGGAGATTAGTACATTTAAAAGAAATTGGGTTAGTTGTGGTTAGTTGGGGTAAGTTGTGGTTTTTTTTAATTATTTAGTTACATTAGTACATTAAAAAAAATGGGTTTCTTGGTGATATCTCGAAGGTCTTTCTCCATTATTTATAATTTTAATTTAACGCTGAAAATGGGCCTCCGCGACATTTTCAGTTGCGTGCTCATCATCAAAACCGAGTACGTCACACTAAATATATTTTGTAAGGGTATTACATATTAATTAAAAAATTTTAAAAAATTATGGTTTATTTAAAACATTTTAAAGAATTTATTCCCGTTGAAAATATAACTTAAAGTTAATGTTTTAAACAGTTAGACAATTGTTAATTAACAAAGTTATATCGAAATTTGTCTTCATTGTACATTAAAAATAGGTTTAAATAATTTTCGTATAAATTTTTTGAGTCGTGGAGCCCTTCCATATAAATACTTAATAAGATCACGCCATAAAAGTTAAAAAAAATTCAATGCTTTGTTTATAATAATTTTATAACTTTGAGAATATTACTCTAATTTTTTTATTTTTGTTAAAGTTATATAATTATTATAAACAAAAATTAAAAAATAAACATTTATACTACAATTATTTAAACATTTTTTTTAATTTACAAAGAAGACAAAAGTTCGAAACAATGTTGTTTTTTTTTTTATCTTGGGACAGTCCACGAAGGCTGATGCCTAAGTACTAACGTACCGTGGGTGTCTTCAGTGTGGTGAGAGGGAGTTTGTTCACACGAGACTTAAATTTTTGGAGATTGGGAGGAGAAGGAAAAACTTCTGCGGGCAGCAGGTTCCATAGTCTTGACACTCTAGGAATAAAGGAACGAAGAAAGCGGGAAGTTCGGGGCCTCTCTAACTGAACTGTAAAAGGATGCATAAAAGTTGCACTACGTGTTGCTCTGTTGGGAGCTGCCAGAAGGAATTATACTGGCCAATTCCTCTGAGCAGAAGCCGTGAAAATACCTATAGAAGAGCGACAGATCCCCTACAGCTCGACGATGGGCAAGAAGAGAAAGCCTTTCTGTGACCGTTGGATCATTAATAAGACGAACAGCTCTTTTTTGAATGGAGTCCAGAAGGCTAAGTGTTGTAGGGGACGCCATTCCCCAGACATGAGAACAATATTCCAAAGAGGGTCTGATTTGGGATACATACAGAGTGTACAGATTGGAAGAAGAGAAATATTTTCTGGCTCGAAAGAGGAATCCAATCTTTTTTGAAGCTGCCGAAGCTATGGATGAAATGTGTTTGTGCCAGTTGAGGTTATTCTCAAAATAACGCCGACTAGATTAAACGACTCTTTGTTCTGCAGAACTTGGCCGCTCATATGTAAGGGATGAGCATTCGCAGACTTTTTCGCGACAGCGAACATGACTGTGTTTTTGAGGCATTAAACTGAACACGATTTTTGCGCCCCAATCCAAGATAAGTTTGAGGTCTTGTGAAAGAGATATCTGCATTGACCTGCGCTTGTTTTCAAAATCAGAATTACACGGTGGCTTAAGAAATTGAATACTAGAGTGGAGGGTACTATCGTCAGCAAAACTATGAATGGGATTGATTGTGGAAGAGAGAAGATCGTTAATGTGTAGAAGAAACAGCGTGGGTGCCAGCACTGAGCCCTGGGGCACCCCAGCATTAATTTGGTAGAAGCTGGAGGAATGACCATCTACACTAACTGATATACGTCGATTAGAAAGGAAACTGGAAAGCCAAGAGCAAAGCTTAGGTGGAAGACCGTAAGAAGGAAGTTTGTTAAGAAGCCCATCATGCCAGACCTGATCGAAAGCTTTGGATATGTCAAGAGCAACGATCTGGGATTCACCAAGAAACTCAAGGGACTTGTTCCAGTTGTGTGAGACAAAGGAAAGAAGATCAGCTGTGGATCTACTGTGACGTGTTAATTAACAATTGTCTGAGGTGTTTTTAATAAACCATAATTTAAAAAAAATAATTAATATTTATTATTCTAAAGAAAAATGTTTAGTACTCGAATTTGACGCCGAGTTCGCGACCACAAATGTCAGACAGGGGCCCATTTTCAGCGTTAAATTAAAATTATAGATAATTTAGATAGAAATTCGGAAGTTAAAACTTTTTTATTGGAAATTTCCGTTTCTTCAAGGATCTTTTTTGCAATTCCCCTATCTCTTACGGTTTTTGAGTTATATTCAAAAAACGAAATGACTTTTTTTATTTTCGTTTTTTGTTAATAACGATTGCAATTTTTATTGGCAAAAAAAATCCTCAAAACGCCTTTCTCAGATTTGCATTCCGCATCCAATGAGCTATCGCTTATGTTTTTCGAAGCCTTTTAACTATTTTTGGCAGAAAACACACTTCTCGACTAGACTATTCCTTCTTTATTCCACATTATTGTAGCATGCTTCCCCTAATCAAACTTTCTTGCCATCTACATACCAAAAAAAATTACATATACAAAGTGCATCTCGCAAAATAAAAAACGTATTTAAATATTACCTCTAAAAATTCGAAAACAATATACTAAAAGGAGGGTCTATCATAGTATTCTAACAAAGTATGATATCTATAGACTAATCTATATTATAAAAATATAAGGTTTTAGTCTAACATGTTAAAACCTAGACCTGGCTAGACTCAATATACTTTAGTAACTACTGTATATTTCATTCTACTGTAAAAGAAAAACAAAGGTAAGTACCAATCTTATGTAAATCACTCACATTTTTTGATTGCATTTTGCCAAAAAATAACAAATTAAAGATCATTTCATAGCTGTGGAACAAAAGGGGTAAATTATTTAAATAGTTTAATTTAAATAAAAAGTGTCTCTAAAATGCAGCAGAAGTATGTACTTAATAGAAACAGAAAAAAAATGTATCTACACTCTTTGAAGCTAAAGTGTTTTCATTTTCACTTAGTCCGTAACTTCAAATGATGTTTTCGATTACTTGACTAGTTAAAAAGGTTTGCCAGACTTTGCAAAAGATACATATATAAAACAGTCCAAAATGTTTATTTTATAGTTCCAAATTTCCTGCAAAATCACAATTTAAGTGATAAACATACATTGTTTTAGTAATCTTGTAGTTAAGGTGGGTTCCCACTGCGCGAAAGTAACTTGCGCAATCATTTCGCGACAACTACTCGCGAAGTCTTTATATCTACAAACTATTTCCACATGGAGACGATACAAGTTGAGTCATCAGTTGACGCAAGTCGAGGAAAATACAGTCCTTCTGGTGTATTTCAAAGCTTCAACTACATGTGCGTTTACAAGAAACAAAACAAAAAACGTGAAACACGTTGATTCACACCCAAAAACTGACTAGCCATCCGCTCACCTGGAAACGTCTTTGCGAAAAAAGTTTTGCTGGTATAATTTTTGCGCATTGGAAATCTAGCGATTTCTTAATGAGTACATTAACTGTACCGGGTGTCCAAATAAGAAAAGGGACGCCGGCTGTATTTCAGAAAATGTTTATCGCACAGTGTTGGGGAAAAATATTTTTGTAAAAGTGGTCAAGAGAAATAGCTGGAAATTATTTTCAAGATTCTGAAATGGCCGCTAGGGGCGTAACTGCAATCTTGAATCTATAAAAGCGATGTTTCTGTTAATTTTGCTATATTAACCCAACAAAAAAAACCTGAGCTTTAAAGTCGAGGATAATCTGAACCTTTTTGTTTGACAATTTTTGCTATATCTCTAAAAATAAAGTGGGGGGTATTCAAAGGTTTCTGTAAAACACACCCTGTATCTTCGAAACGGCTGAGCCGATTTTAACAAATTTGGGCTAGTTGAAAAGAGCTATTCTTGGGCTATAAATCTTAAATTATTTGAAGTTTTGTTAGTTTCACATGTCGCCGCTAGAGGGCTTTTTTCGACATTTTGACAGAAATGGTTAATTTTCTCAAAAAAAATTAAATGCATAGGTATAATTTTTTTTTATAAAACAGTAGCGAAATAATGCCTAAACAAGCTCGCGAAAACCGCATTTTGATATCTTGTTTTTACCTAAAATTTAGACCAAAGAAAATTTTATACGTCAATATCTCAAAAACTATAAAAGCTACAAAAAATTTTTTATAACATAAAATGTGTATTTTTACAAAACTTTTAATTAAAGTTAAATAATCTTTTCATCTAAATCCAGTACTTTACGAGTTATAATCTAAAAAGCGAATTTTAGGGGTATACCTTAAAAAAATCCTGAAAATTCGATTTTTTGATTATAACTTGTAAATTATTGCATTTAGACGAAAATGTTGATATAATTCAAATTAAAGGTTTTGTAAAAATACATAATTCATGTCATATAATATTTCTTGTAGCTCTTATAGTTTTCGAGATATTAACGTATAAAATTTTCTTTGGCCCAAATTTTGTGTAAGGAACAAGATATCGAGATACAGCTTTCGCAAGCTTGTTTAGGCATTATTTAGCTACTTTTTCATAAAAAATATCAATACATTTAATTTTTTTGAGAAAATTAACCATTTCTGTCGGAATATCGAAAAAAGCCCTCTAGCAGCGACATGTAAAACTAGCAAAACTTTAAATATTATAACATTTATAGCCTAGAAAAGCTTTTGTCAACACCCTAAGCTTGTTATAATCGGCTCAGCCGTTTTGAAGATACAGAGTGTTTTTTTACGAACACCTTTAAATAACCCCCACCACTTTAATTTTAGAGATACAGCAAAAATCGTCAAACAAAAAAAGGTTATTATTTAAATTATGCTTGACTTAAAAGATCAGGTATTTTTTTGTTAGGTTAATATAGCAAAATTCACAGAAACATCATTTTTTTAGATTCAAGATTGCAGTTACGCCCCCTAGCGGCCATTTCAGAATCTTGAAAATAGTTTCCAGCTATTTTTCTTGACCACTTTTACTAAAAATATTTTTTCCCAACGCTGTGCGATAAATATTTTCTGAGATACAGCCGGCATCCTTTCTTAGTTGGACACCCGGTATATCTCCTCTCTTTCACAATTTTTAAGCCTTATACACCATGTAATTATAACCCACATTTTACCAGACTGGTACCACTCTACAAGATCAATAATGCATTATTTTAAACCAGATGTTCCTCACAAGGGATCACATTGCTCAGCGCTTTATTTTATTTTTTTAAGGCAGCCTCAGTGGTTTTTCATCCTCTTAGAAACCCATATCTAAGTTTAGAGAAATAGTCTGCAGGCGAACTTTGTAACACCATAGAGAAGAAATTTCCTGTCTTTTAAACTCTTAACCGACTCCGTAAGTTTTCTCGGCTATAATCGGATTTCCGAATGGCTAGTTCGGAGTATAGAAATTAAAAGACCATCCAGGCCCTTGCTACGATTTGTTCTTTTTCTAACCCATGAAAATGTACATAAGTTTATCTCTGTCATTGCATTACTTATTTTTTCATTTCATTTTAAACTTTTTAAGTGATCCTAACCCACTACCTGCAAATCTTTGTTTACCTATGTGTTTATTTTTCGAGTCATATTTTAATTATTTGAATTACATGCAATTACCTAAGAGTGTTAAGTTATCTTAAATAAATAAATTAAATTATTACAATTTGGTGTTTGTGGTCTGTGGTTTGAAGATTATAAATAGACCCAATTTTTATGCATTTTGTAGAAAAACAACTTTGGAAAAAAAAAAATCTTGTCTTAAAGCCATAGGTTTTAAATGTATTTTAACTAAAATTTCGTGACATATTTTAAATATTTTGGACATTGCACTTTAAAATACAGCATTTAAATTTTTTGCGTTTTATATCTTTAAAATCTTTAAAATATTTTAGATTTTTAACCAAGTTTTATTTTAGAAAAAATCTGAACACCTTTTGATTTTCCTAAATGTACTAATAATTGCTGTATATTTCCTACAAATTTACATTTCTTACAAAATTTCAAAAACTATTGAAGCCTATAACACATTTCCAAAATATCATCACCTTATATTTTTACATAAGACTAAGTATATGTTCTATAAATCTCTCAAAAAGTAGCTATCAAGATAAACAACGTTAAAACAAAAGCTTAAGTTTTGATAAAATAAAAAATCTGCTACTCTCGTAAATCTTCCAAAGATGTGCATTTTCCACAAGGCAACCTATGTTTTCATGTTGAATAATATACTATATTTCCGTTACCAAAATTCAACGAGCCACTTAGAGAAAATTATATAGAGACCAATTAGTGATGAAGAAAAATCTTTTTAACTTATTTTTTATCTATTTCATCTCTATTGAATTACGGAGTTCACCTGCGACTTTTGCATCCCTTAAACGTACTAATAATTTGCCTATATATACTATCAAAGATTTTCTTGAAAAATTTCCGAAAAACTATTTATCTATAATCATTGCGCAAAAAAGTATGACTGATTACATAACTAAGAATAAACATGACTAGTGTAAACTATAATATTCCAGTAGAGCAAAGCTTTAAGGTTTGATAATAAAAAAAACTGCTACCGTAATCTTTCCATAGACGTGCATTTTTCTACAAAGCAACCTATGTTTTTATGCTGAATAATATACATATTTCCGTTACCGAAATTTAACGAGCCACTTAGAGAAAATGATATAGAGTACCAATTAGTAATAAAGAAATAATCTTTCTAGCTTATTTCTTGTCTATTTCTATCTCTATTGAAGTACAGAGTTCGCCTGCTGGATTGCAGTTTGTTGCAATTACAGCTAGGATAGAAACTTTCGCAAACATCAAGTCTTATAAGATCCGAAAATCTGATTTTAGCAAGAAATTTGGAACTTAACCTTATGTACATAGAAAATACATTTTATAATCGCTGATAATTTTTGCAAAGTAGGTAGAAAAAAATATGACTCTAACTAAGAATGTTCTAGTGATCTAGCTAGTCTACTCACGCTAATGCTATCACTACGAAGTCGAGCCAGTTCCATGCATCTCTAAGGTAGGTGAACGGTTGAAGAATAAAACCTCTCGCCATCACCTTCACAGCTGATTCGAAGGTATAGATGCCCGTGAATATCACTCTGAAAACCACAAAACGCTTTGTCTACTCTAGACACACTAAAAGCTTCTACTGTTATGTTCCTAAAAAAACAGTAGATCCAACACTTTATAATAACAATTTAGCATTCAAAAAGTGTCTTTTGCAGTGCCTTGGTTTCTTTATTCCTACTTGAAACTTATAAGACTTGAGAGAAAAAAAATGAGTCTACAGTCTACACACTTATATCTTTTTGAGCGCCATCTGTGAACAAGTCAGTATTTGTTGTTCTACCAAAGACAATTGTAGTTATCATAATAGACCCCCAAAACAATGCTAAATTTTTCGTAATAGATTTGAACGCTCGTTTGCTAGAATGCTAGAATTATACAAAAAAATATTATTATTCATTTACTATTAAGAAATCGATCAGATTGATTTTTTTCTACAATTTAACAACACAATAATGACTAGTTTTCTAGAGTTAAATAACTTTTATTCTTATTGCATATCGTGTTGTTGTTTCTGCGTTGTATTTTCTCTGTAGTGGTAATAATAAGGCATCAAAATGTGTATTTTTGCTAATGTTTTTAGGTGCGCTTGTTAAAATGTTAATTATGTTAATTAATTAACATTTTACAATTAATTAATAAAGAAATATTAGTCAATAATATAATTTCTTCTTACTTACATCCACTATTAACTTTGTTAAATTCGGAAGCCTTATATTTAATTTTAAACAGACAGACATACAACGCAATATATACAGGGTCTTTGATTATATTTACGGGAAGCCTTTATTTTTAAAGATAGAAAAATGTTTTATATAAAAATTAAAGTTTTTTTCCATATTACCTTTTTAAATTATCAGTAAAAAAATATCGCAATAAAAAAATGGAAAAATGTAGGCAACTTCAACTTTTTAAATGAAACACCCTGTATATTATACGCTTCAACAAAAGACTTTTTTTTCTTTCAATTTTAAATATATATACTTTAATTTTTTTTATCTTGGGACAGTCCATGAAGGCAGATGCCTAAGTACTAACGTACCGTGGGTGTCTTAAGTGTGGTGAGAGGGAGTTTGTTCACACGGACTTCTGCGGGCAGCAGGTTCCATAGACACTCTAGGGATGAAGGAACAAAGAAAGCGGAAAGTTCAAGGCCTATCCAATAGAACTGCAAAAGCATGCATAAAAGTTGCACTACGTGTTGCTCTGTTGGGAGCTGTCAGATTGGAAGAAAAGGAATCCTTTCTGGCTCGAAAAAGGAATCCAAGCTTTTTTGAAGTTGCCGGGGCTATGAATGTAATGTGTTTGTGCCAGTTGAGGTTATTCTCAAAAGTAACTTCGACAAGATTAAACGATTTTTTGGTATGCAGAACTTGGCCGCTCAAGCCGATTAAGATTTTTGGAGCCCCAATCTAAGATAAGTTTGAGGTCTTGTGAGAGAGACATCCGCATTGACCCACGCTTGGTTTCCAAATCAGACTTATTGACTGGCTTGAGAAATTGAATGTTAGAGGAAAGGGTTCTATCGTCAGCAAAACTATGAATGGGATTGATTGTGAATGAGAGAAGATCGTTAATATGTAGAAGAAACAGCGTGGGCGCCAGTTCTGAGCCCTGGGGTACACCAGCATTAAGTTGGTAGGAGCTGGAAAAATGACCATCTACACTAATTGATATACGTCGATTAGAAAGGAAACTGGAGAGCCAAGAGCAAAGCTTAGGAGGAAGTCCGTAAGAAGAAAGTTTGTTTGCTAGACCTGATCGAAAGCTTTGGATATGTCAAGAGCAAGGATCTGGAATTACTAAAAAAACTCAAGGGACTTGTTCCAGTTGTGTGAGACAAAGGAAAAAATATCAGCTGTTGATCTTCTGTCACGAAATCCATACTGTCTATCATGTAAGATCGTTTGTTTTTCCAGATACTTTAAGATTTGGGAATTAATGAATTTTTCCATTACTTTGCAAACAACAGAGAGCTTTAGGTCTATAGTAAAAACTACAATTGTCTTTGGGTCTCTAACAAAATATCATATGCGGAAGCGCTGAAAATGTCATTTATGTTTATGTTTAAGCCTTTTGTATTAAGACCACCCTGATAAATGATCTGGTAGGCTTAAACTACTACCTCTTTTGTAGTAATAATGACACGATGACTATGATAATTTTCAAAAAAAATCAGCTTTAACCAATCTAGTTGGACACAAAGTTTTCCGTTAGTTGTTGGAGCAATTGTAATTTCATTGCACGTTATTGTAATAATGTTGGATCTACTACGTAATTTTACTTCTAAAGGTTGAAAGAACTACTTTAGACACATAATAAAAAAACTGTACTTACTCAGTTGACTCTACGGTGGGAGTAGTTGGCATAATCATAAGGATACAATTAGTTAGAATGGTTGTAATGATAAAAAGTGAAAATAATGGATGTACTAAAATATAAATGGCCACACGACGGATTGGGTTAAAAGGATCTAGAATCCATAGGGCATTTGTTGCGCTAAACCGAAAAATGTCCTTTCCTTTACTTATGACTACGAAAGTCTGAAACAAAAGAAATATTAGTTTAACGTTTTTTAATAACTCATTATGTTTATAACTATTTTATACTGCTGTATTATACGCAAGTAGTGTCAGAAAAATATTTGTTGAATAAAATCATTTAAAGAAAAATCTGCCGCAAAATAAAAAAAAAATGTAAATTGCTCTATTTTACCTTTTAATTACTATAAATAAAGCAAAGGGTAAAAAAAAATATTTATATTTTAAAAAACTAACAAATTAATAAATTAATTAACAATTTAATAAATTCAAACAAACTTAAATATCCCTCCAAACAAATTTAATATTTTATTGCGGTCCCGACAGACAGAGTTTAGCCTTCCAGGCATCGAATGGACCAAAGCCTGGGCGTAGTCTGGATTTCCTCGTAACTCATTCCACGCCTCTAAAATTTTATCCTTAAGTTCGTTTACATTTTACGGCCTAAACTTATTTTCCCTTTTTATTTTTTTAACTAATAAGCCCCAAGCATTTTCCATGACATTTAAATCCGAACTACGTGCGGGCCGCGGTAAAACCCTGATACGCTGCTCCGTCATCCATTCATCGACTTGCCGGGCTGTATGAACGGGACACTTATCTTACTAAAAGATAAAATGGCTGTCCGGAAATCGATCCAGTACAGAAGGAAGCATGATATTCTGTAGTAGATCTACATATACCTCCGCATTGAATCTTCCTTCGATAAAATAACATACACCAAGTCCTTGTGAACTCAGCCACCCCCAAATATTTACCGAAAATCGCCCACCACTTCTGTCCTTTTGGGTATATTTTTTTTCAAATCGTGTTCCTTGAGGCCTGTATACATTAAGTATTCCATTGTAGCACGGCTGAAACACTTTTTCATCGGTGAATATTATATTTTCCCAAAAAATCGGATGTTCCAAGTAAAATTGTAGAGCAAATCCAATGCGTTGTTCTTTATTGGCATTTATTAAAAACGGTTTTAAGGCTGCCGGGTGGCAGCGCAATTCGGATATTTGCCTTATTCTTCGCCGTGCCGTTCTAACCGATGCTGGGAAATTGCTTTTAGTTTTTGCTGTAACTACAGATTTAAATGGTTGGTTTCTCAAAACATTAACTAAATTATTGTCTTGTTCTTGATTCAATAGTTTTGGGCGACCACTTCCAGCTCTTCTTTCAAAGGAGTGTATTTCTCGCCATTTTTTTTAACAAAATGAATAGTACTCTTTGGGATGTTAGGCTCTTCCCCCACAAGCCTTTCTAGCCAACCTCTCGGCTCAATATAATGAATAATTAATCTCTTTGATCCAAAATTAAGTTTGGCATTTTAAAAAATATTTTTAGACCCTGTTTTTTTATTAGGTTTTTAACAGGTATTTAAATTCAGTAAAAGGTGGTATAAGCCTTTTTTACGAAAGGGAAAAAGAATTCCCAAGATTTAATGGCCGTTACTGTACAGGGTGATCAGTTAAGGGTAGCGAGCGGCCATATCTCATAAGATATTGGTCGTATAGATTTGAGAAAAAAAAATCATAATAAAAGTCGCCAAGAGAAATTGCTGGAAATTATTTTCGAGTTTGTCAAACGTCCGCTAGATGGCGTAACAACCAACACCAAGTAGAAAAATGGGATTTTTATAGAATTTTGTCTAATGAAAGTATATAGATTATATCATTTTCATATTTACTGACCATTTCCCTACATTTTTTGTCTAAAACGTTTTGTTCTATCTATCAAAATAAAGCGGTGGGGGAAGTTCAATTGTTTTTTTAAAGAAACCAAGATTTCTCCCATTTTTTTTGACCGATTTTAGCAAACTTAGGCTCATATGAAAGAGCATAATTTGCACTACAAAACGCTTATTTGGTTTTGAATTTTTGACTTTTGCTGTCGCCGCTAGATGGCGTTAACTGAAATGGTAGCAAATTTTTAGTTTTTCAAAAAAACAAATGTAATGGTATATTAATTTTATATTTTAAAAGAGGATAAATTTCTATAATTTATGAAAGAATTTATTATCTACCTTTTTGAACCGTTGATATTGACCAAAATATAATTTATTACATTAAAAATGGCACGCCACTGTTTTTATCAAAATAAAAATCAGTTTTGTAATCGCTTATTAGTTGCTAACAAAAGAACCTCTTGACTTTTTTCGTTAGGCAAACGGTTTTGGATTGAAAAAATAAAATAGGTTTACATACTGTTTACAATGATAATTATAAGGTAACAGTATGTAAACCTATTTTATTTTTTAATCAAACCGTTTGTCTAACGAAAAAGTCAGAGTTCTTTGTTAGCAACTAATAAGCGATTACAAACTGATTTTTATTTTGGTAAAAACAGTGGCGTGCCATTTTTTAATGTAATAAATTATATTTTGGTCAATATCAACGTTCAAAAAAGGTGGATAATAAATTCTTTTCACTAAATTATAGAGAAATTTATCCTCTTTAAAACATATAAAATTAATATACCATTACATTTGTTTTTTTAAAACTCAAAATTTGCTACCATTTCAGTTAACGCCATCTAGCGGCGACACAAAAGTCAAAATTCAAAACCAAAAAGCGTTTTGTAGTGCAAATTATGCTCTTTCATATGAGCCTAAGTTTGCTAAAATCGGTCAAAAGAAACGGAAAATCTTGGTTTGTTTAAAAACAATTGAACTTCCCCACCGCTTTATTTTGATAGATAGAACAAAACGTTTTAGACAAAAAATGTAGGGAAATTGTCAGTAAATATGAAAATGATATAATCGATATACTTTCATTAGACAAAATTCTATAAAAATCCCATTTTTCTACTTGATGTTGGTTGTAAGGCCCTCTAGCGGACGTTTGCCACACTCGAAAATAATTTCCAGCAATTTCTCTTGGCGACTTTTATTATGATTTTTTTCTTAAATCTATACGACCAATATCTTATGAGATATGGCCGCTCGCTACCCTTAACTGATCACCCTGTATACATAGGGCTTAGACACACCCTGCATATATGACTGTTACTTTCATAGAGAGCGGTAACAATAAGTTTAGTAATTTTTCAAAACCAAAATAAAAGTACAAATACCATCATTCCTTAATAGGTAAATTTATTTAAATTTCAAACATATTTTTTATTTTCTACGCCACTGGCAAGCTTTAGAAAAAAAAACAAATCATACCTGTGCCGGTTCAAAATGCTTCTAAGAAGATAAATATGGGGCAAAATATAAGGGCGAAGTGTTATTTAAATGGGCGTTAGGGAGGGAGAGTCTTCAAGAAATTAGGTCTTCGACCCTCTTTGGGGTGGCGGAAACAGGTAGAAAATCATAAAATGTGCTTTAGAGGCTTTAAAATAATTAGCTTTTCATAAAATTCCGATTAGTAGGTAAGATGTTTTTCGGAAATTATAAATAAATTTGGGGTTTATAAGTGCCCACTATGTTATTTAGGCTTAAGAACAATGTTACTAATTTAACCAAAATAGAAATAATATTCAATTAAAAGTTGTTTTATGGGAAATGAGGGTGAACTTTGCCATATAAGAAAGCAAAATAATTAACTTTATACATATTTTCTGGGTAAAAGTACGTTAATAAAATTTACCTTACATTATCATTTATTGATTAAACGGAAAGGTCATTTATTTTAAGCATTTTTATTTGTCAATAGATTTGTGGTTTTAAAAAAATTACCTAACCATTATTTCTACATGGGTTTTATTTCTTCAAGAAAAGATATTTTGGAAAAAAATAATTATTCCTTAAAAGAAATTAAATAACAATCCAAATAGCACACTATCGAATGTGACGTCCGTGTGGCGTCGCTATTTGGTCATATGTGAAATTTTTGAAAAATAATAAAGGATTAATACAGGTACAGTAATGGCCATTAAATCTGGGACAATTTTTTACCCTTTCGTAAAATAGACTTATGCCACCTTCTACTGAATATGAATACCTGTTGAAAAACCTAATAAAGAAACAGGTGTCCATTGTCAGTGTCTAAAAATATTTTTTAAAATGCCAAACTTAACTTTGGATCAAAAGGTATTAAAGGGATGTGGCGGAAACATCCCAAAGAGTACTATTCATTTTGTTAAAAAAAAATGGCAGGAAACACCCTCTTTTGAGAGAAGTGCTGGAAGTGGTCGCCCCAAAGACAATAATTTGGTTAATGTTTCGAGAAACCAACCATTTAAATCTGTAGTTTCAGCAAAAACGGAAAAAATTCCCAGCATCGGTTAGAACGACACGGCGAAGAATAAGGCAAACATCCGAATTGCGCTGCCAGCCGGCAGCCTTAAAACCGTTTTTAACAAATATAAATAAAGAACAACGCATTGGATTTGCTTTACAATTTTACTTAAAACCTCCGATTTTTTTGGAAAATAAAATATTCACCGATGAAAAAGTATTTCAGTCGTGCTACAATGGGATACTTAAAGGTGCCTCCAGACCGGGCGCGCCGAACCGCGCAAAACGTTTTGCAACGTTCCATTGCATTCAGTGTGGACGGGAAAGTGCGCACAAACGCGCACTAACGATCTTCTTTGCGCGTGTTCGTTGTTGTTTCGTCAGTTGTCGGTACATCAAAAGAAAACCGAGGCTCGTGCGCGTTTTGGCGCGGTTAGTTTGGACGAAGTTTTTAAAGTGAACTGTAACAAAACGTTTTTTCTTTTGTTTTTACGTGCGTGTATTGATTGTGTCCGATATCGTGTATTGACTGTTTTTGGTAATCGTGTATTGATTAAGAATGTCTAACGAGTGGACCCACGAAAAATAATTAAATTAATAAATATTTATGAATCTAAGCCGGAATCTAACCAACAACAATTACCACCTAAAAAACAAAAAGTATGACGCTTGGCAAAAAATAGCTAATAGCCTAAATGTGCATGTCGACATTATCAAATCGAAAATTAAACTATCTGTTTAACGAGCAATATTTACCACAAAATTAAAAAAAAAACAAACAACCAATCGCTCAGGTTGGAACACTGACGAACAACTGTGTTGTAGAGCGCAGTAGCCGGTTTGGACGTCTCTCGCGCAAAGACCAAATTATGTTCGCTAACGTTGCTGCAACGTTCACAAATGCTTAGCGCGGCTTGGCGCGGTTCGGCGCGCCGGTCTGGACGCACCTTAAGGTATACAGGCCTCGAGGAATACGATTTGATGAACAATATACTCAAAAGGACAGAAGTGGTGGGCGATTTTTGGTAAATTTTTGGAGGTGGTTGAGTGCACAAGGACTTGGTGTATGTTATTTTATCGAAGGAAGGTTCAGTGCGGAGGTATATATAGATCTACTACAGAATATCATGCTTTCTTCTGTATCGGATCGATTTCCGGACAGAAATTTTATCTTTCAGCAAGATAAGTGTCCCGTTCATACGGCCCGGCAAGTCGATGAATAGATGAAAGAGCAGCGTACGAGGGTTTTACCGTGGCCCGCACGTAGTCCGGATTTAAATGTTATGGAAAATGTTTGTGGCTTATCAGTTAAAAAATAAATCCGAAAATGAGTTTAGGCCGCAAAATGTAAACAAACTTAAGGATAAAATTTTAGAGGCGTGGAATGAGTTACGAGGAAATTCGGACTACGCCCAGGCTTTGGTCCATTCGATGCCTGGAAGGCTAAGCTCTGTCTTAAAAAAACGGGGCCGCAATAAAATATTAAAGTTGTTTGAAAGGATATTTAAGTTTGTTTTAATTTAATAAATTGTTAATTAATTTATTAATTTGTTAGTTTTCATAAAACATAAATATTTTCTTTTACCTTTTGCTTTATTTATAGTAATTAAAAGTAAAACAAGGTTAAAAAAGCGATTTAAAAAAATTAGCAGAAAAGTCAAAATTTGACAATTTTTTTGCCCAAAATTTAATGGCCGTCACTGTACCTGGGATACAGATTAAAAATAATTTTAGCAAAGAACAGCGTACAGGACATGAAGTATTTTTTTTAAGGATTCTTACCATTTGGTTACTATAAAAGGGATCGATGTCCTCGAGTGGTGTGCTGGCAAGTTCTGGTGGGAAACTACCCTGGAGCCGAACTGGAATGGGCAGTCCTTGCTCCAGTGTCTGGTCTGGTTGGGGGCCTTCATCTTCGTCCTCGTCTTCATACCGAATCTGTCACATGTCATATTTTAGTAACTTAACATAAATATATTTAAAGGTTTTTAAATTTTGTTGTTTTTGTCTGCGTACAGTAAGGGTGTTAAAATTTATATTTTCCAGTTTTAAAAAATTATAAAACCACCCCTTAGGTGACAGAAGTATTTATAAAATATAATGTATCAGAGTATTTATAATCAAAGTTATTTATTTTATTTTTCTTACGTTAAAATGTACTATTGCAAAGTAACGGACAACTCAACTCAATAATTTTCTGAGAAATACATGTTTACGATGCTTGCATGCCGAGTTGTTCCCTCTGCCTACCCTTATAAAACTTTACCTTACAATATCCCATCTGTCTTTATTCTTAAAATTGGGACAGTGCCGGACTCTAATCATTTGATGAAATAATATACCTTAAATATCTTAGTTCTGTAAAATTTTCGCTATGTTGTTTTAAAGTAAACAGGATGTTCCAAATACCAATAAAGGTTTAATAAAATATTTTTTTAACTTAAACGTAATTTGTTTTGATGTTGGGACCTATTAGCTTTACTGGTCCTCTTTTTTTAACCTGGGGCAGTCTACAAGGGTGTCTTAAGTGTGGTAGTTTATTAACATGGGACTTAAAATATTTGGAGATTTGCAGAAGAAGGGGAATCCTCTGCGGGCAGTAGGTTCCACAGTCTGGAAATTCTAAGGATAAATTAGGAGAAATTATACTGACTGGTTCTTTGGAGAAGAAGCTGTAAAAATACCTAAAAGAGAACGACAAGTGCCCTACAGCCCGTCGGTGGGCAAGAGAAGCCAGCCTTTCTGTAAGCGTGGGGGCATTAATAGGACTAACCGTTTTTTTTAACGGAATTAAAACATCTAAAATATGTGGAAGACGCCTTTCTCAGGTGTAAAAACAATATTTAAAAAGGGGTTTAGTTGGGACAAATACAAAGTATAAAAATTAGAAGAGGAGATATACTTTCTGGCTCAAAAAGAAAATCCAAGCTTTTTCGAAACAGCTAAGGCTGTGGATGTAATGTGCCTGTTAGAATTATTCTCAAAAGTAACGCTAACCTGAGCTTGGCCGCTCCTAAGTAAAAAATGGGTATGGGCAGATTTTTTCGCGATAGCGAACATAATTGATGTTTTGT
The DNA here is from genome assembly GCA_019359885.1 of Listronotus oregonensis. Lineage (NCBI taxonomy): Eukaryota > Metazoa > Arthropoda > Insecta > Coleoptera > Curculionidae > Listronotus > Listronotus oregonensis. Next base: position 68,606 of record JAHBCN010001922.1, read on the forward strand.
AGGCAACTGAAGAAAATTTTTGGCTCGCCAATTCAGTATTAGTTTACTGTTCTGTAAAAGAGATATGTACAGGGTGTCCGGTTGTTGTAATAACCCTCGGTAAATTAGGTGATTATCTTTTTAAGTTATGTACAAATTATAAAATGAACTATATTTTTTATATTATATCGGTCTGGGACAGTGAGTTGCGCAGCTTACAGAGAAATACCTATATATTAAAATAATTTACCTTATTATTAAAAAGAAACCTACCTGTTGGCTTAAACCCGGAAAATACAAACTTTAATACCCTATTTGTAGTTACCAGGTAAACGTAATTTCTTTCTTAAATCGGCAAGTGGTTTGATTATTAAACATATTCTGATCTTCTTTTACAATTGCAAAAATCTTCCTCGCGCATCTGATTCGAGCATCATGCTCTCGGATCAAAACACCATAATGATGCATAAATCAATAAGAAAAGACACTTTCGAATCAAATTGACCGCTCTGGGTTTATCGCGAAGCCTCTGTACAAGGCGCCCTGCATTTTCCTCGCGCATCGTGACTTGATTTAATAAGCTCATCAGATTGGCGAGGAAGATTCGCGCAATGCAATTCCACCTTCAAAATACAAACTCTCTGTTGCTTTGGGGCGAAAGTTTATGTAAAAGAAAGCCAGTCGATTAAATAGCATTAATATTGATTTCTTGCATTTTAAAACAAAGAAACTATAAACTAAAAGTACTTAGCCTTTTTAACAAGATTTTATAAATAAATGTCTTTATATTTTGTGTAATTAGGTGCGAATGGTTGTGTTTTAAAATAACCATCTAGCGGAAGTACTGCTGGTGCCAGTCAGTTAACTCTGCATTTATTTGAATGGTAATTTTAGGCAAAAAAAATCTACAGTAAATCTGTTTTATATGACTGAAAAATATTTTTTTTACTTTAATTACTCCGGGACAATGGCAATATTCAAAAGTTATTTTATCTAAAAAATGTTACAGTAAAAGCTCTTTATTCGCGGGGTATATCTTTCGCAAATATGTCGCGAATACAGAAACCGTGAATATGGAATGGTAATTTATATGGGATTATAGGCGAAACGTTCCTGGGTGACAAAATAAAAAATAAGTATATAAAAAGAATAATTTAATTGAAGGTTTTGACCATATTGATTAATTATTTTCTTCAGGCTTAGGCAATGGTTTAAAGAATTTTTTAATTTTTTTGCTTTGCAGTTTTAAAAAGTTCCTTTAATTCAGACTGATATTCAGCAGTGGTATTAGCAATTTGTCTCATAAAAATAAGACTTCGTTCCATAGACGAATCAATTTTCATAAAGGAATCACAAAGCTCATCACTAAGATTTTTCAAATTAACTGTCACGTCTTCCGTGCTTGTCTTCTTCAATGAACTGTAAATTTAACATTTTCTCCAAGTCGGTATCAGTCAAATCTTCATCTTGCGATTCAAGAAACTTCTGAATTTCACCTGATTCTATCTCTTCGAACCTATCTCGTCCTATTCCATTCGCAATTTCGGGTATTAGTCCATTTGACGACGCGTTTACAAAGGATATTCGGTAGGATACCTACATATTGAAATCCTTTTTATCAATGTGTATGTACCGATGTACCGATTAGATCCGCGAATAAATAAATCTTTAGCAGCGAACATAAGAATTGGGTCGCATTTTTTTAATCCGCGAATAGTGAAACCGCGAATAAAGGAAGCGTGAATACAGAGTTTTACCGTTTTGAAAAAAACCGGCCAACAAAAAGATCGAAATTTAATTTTAGACTCCATTTCAAACTGTTAACATTTTAAAATTAATTTTTTGAACTTTCGAAACGAAGTTTAAAACCGGTTTCTTTTTAATTTAAGCTTATTGAATTTAGTTTTAGTAAGATGAATATTATCATGATGTACAGGGTGATCAATAGAGGTGCAAAAAAAATTTCGAGTGTGTCCCATTTGGTGCCTTTTTATAGTTACCGGCAAAAATATCCCTTTTTCCATTTTTTGAATTGAGGACTCCGGCGGAACATTTTCTAAACGTCATTTTGGTAATCAATTTAAAAGCAAAGGGGGATTACGGCCAACGAGTGTTTCATATTGGAATGCTCATTCAAGATTTTACTAAGCTTTTTTCGTAGGGTTTTGGTATACGGGGCCAACAAATACCAAAAAATGGGCTGATTTAGAAACCAAAAGGTAAATTAAACGCCAAAGGGTTATTTAAAAGGGGCCGTTGGTTTTTTCATTTCGAAATGTTTTCCCCGTTAATCAATTTATGCTGTTTATTTCAACCATTCAGAAAAAAGGTTATTTATCACAAGGAAATTCCAACAACGTCTTAAAATTTTAAACATTTTTAAACATAAATTAGGTATTTGGTATTGAACACCATGATATACGGGTGATCAACAAAGTGCTTTCAAATTTATAATGGTATCCATAATTACCGCATCATTAGGTACAGAACCCTTGTTTAAAAACAGTTTTATTAAAAATTTTAAGTTTGAAACTCTTTTTAATACATGTCGGTGTCCAAAAAACCTTTCCGCACTATATTTTTATTGATCTAAGCTTAGTTTTGCCATTTTTAAAAAGTCAAATTATTCAAAAAAACATTTTTCTTGATACATTGAATGTATCTATAAAAAGGGGATACGTTTCTATAGCAATGATGGAATAAAAGTCATTGTTTTAAAACAGTTTGTAAGTCAAACAAAAAATTTTTTTCTTTCTGTAGAGGTAATTTTACTTTTTAAACAAGGCTTTTTCTGTACCTAATGTTGCGGTAATTATGGATACCATAATAAATTTAAAAGCACTTTTTGGTCACCCGATATCATGGTGTACAACACCAAAATTTAAATTTTTGTTTAAAAAAGTTTAAAATTTTAAAACGTTGTTGGAATTCCTACCATTCAGACCTAATGAAAATTTAAAAATTTAAAGCATTTTTGCTGAATAAGTTAACAGGCACTTAAACAGAAAATTGGGTTAAAGGTAGAAATCATTTCCGAGATATTAACACAAACTTCAACTTGGCCATTTTTTTAAAAAAAAACATACACATATGGTTCCTTTATGTTCAATAATTTACCCTATATTTAGCATTTCTATATCAGCTACGTTTTTGGTATTTGTTGGCCCTGCATACTCATAAAATTATAACCTGTCGAAAAGTGCTTAGGATAAAAAATCACATGAAATGAGCTTCCGAATATGAAACCCCTTTGTTGAAATCCGTCAATCCATTTTCCAGTTATAGCTTTTTAAAGAATTGATTACCAGAATTTGACGTTTAGAAGTTCGCAAGCCAGAGGTCCTCAATTCAAAAACTGGATAAAAGTCTAGAGATATTGATATGACCTTTTGGGAACAACCCATATTATAACGACCAAAAAATTAGCACCCGAAATGGGAAAACTCGAATTTTGGGGTTTTTTTTGCAGCAACCCTTTTTAATCACCCTGTACATCATAATAACATTCATCTTACTAAAACTAAATGCAATAACCAAAGTAGAAGAAACGTGGTTTTAAAACTTCGTTTTAGATATTCAAAAAGTTAAATTTTTTTAAAAAGTTACAGAGTTTGAAAAGGGAGTGTAAAAATTAAATGGTACGACCTTTTTGTTGAGCAGTTTACTTTAATTTTGAAATTTGTGATTTTTTTGCAGCGCAAAGAAAGATCTAATTTTTAAAATCGAATCCTCTGTTTGCAATTTTTTTCGTAAATTGGATCACATTTTATCGTCAAATCCCAAATTGCGCAAAATCATCTACAGTTTTCTCTTGCAAATATTTCAGATGCTTCTAATTTTCAGAAAAATGCAGATATTTCTAAGAAAGTTGGGATTTGTCGATAAAACTTAATCAAATTCACAAAAAAACTACAAATTGAGAATTCTCTCTTGAAACTTTTGTTTGCAAATTTCAAAATAAAAATGTTTTTTAGCAAAGTTTTTGAAACCAATATAATAGGAGAGCTAGTGAACCATCCGATTTACCCATTTCCCACAAAGCCAGAAATTTTTTAAATATTATTTTACTATCGCTTAATTATGAAAATACCGTTCAGGCAGGCACGCCCCGGTTATTTTATCATCCCTTAAAATTTTAAAAAATATCATTTTTTTTTAAACCTGCTTCCACAAAGCTAAAATTTTAATATGATGTAATTTACATATGTGTTAGTCAAAAAAATAATTGACAACATATTTTGATGGTTACAAGTATGTTCCAGACGATGGTAAATTGTCGTCGGGATGGCAATTTATAACCTGCTTCCACAAGGCTAAAATTTTAAGGACATATTCTTTCAATAGTTGGAAAAGTATATTTAAACTACCAGACTTTTCTGATGGTTGCAAGGGTCTTCCAGACCAGTATATAATAGTCAGGGCGCTCGACGAGAGTGCGAGCGCAACAGACTCGTATGAGCTTTCATGTGAGAAAGAGAGGATATACCTCTTGTGTATTGGATATACTTCACATGTAACTTTGTTTGTTTTTCATTTCAGTAATCTTTGTTTCCTTTCTTTCTGACAACGAAGCTCATACGAGTCTGTTGCGTCCGCACTCTCGTCGAGCGCCCTGACTATTATATACTGGTCTAGAAGCCCTTGCAACCATCAAAATAGTCTGGTAGTTTGAATATACTTTTCCAACTATTGAAACAATATGCCTTTAAAACTTTAGCCTCAATCATCTTATAATTAATAGCACTAAAACTACATACATGAATTTGTTTATTCGAAAGCCATTACCATCTAACTTCGAAATAATTTTTGGGAACTATCATTGATTCTTCATTGACCTTTGCCTATCACGTCGAGTATGTTTGTTCTAAGCTAAATTCAGCATATTATGCTATTCTTAATCTTAGGAATACACTGGATAGGTCTGGGTTAATTTCCGTGTACTATTCACTGGCTTACAGCCATATTTCTAGTAATATTGTCTTCTGGGAGGTAGTGGTGCGCTAGGTAGAGTTTTGTGGGGACAAAAGAATATTAAGACTTATATTTAATCTTAAGCCGCTTGAAAGTTGCAGACCCATATTTGTTCAGAAAAGAATCCTTACTTTGCCTTGTGTGTTCATTTTTAAGTGTGTGTCTTATGTGAATGCAAATGGGGAATTGTTTGGAAGACTCGGAGCATGTAACTCTTACAACACAAGAAACAATACAAGGATCGAAATTCCTTTACACAAGACATAATTTTTTAAAAACTCTCCTTTTTTACAGCTGTCTTACCCTTTATAATAAGCTTCCTCAAAATTTAAGGCATATGCATGTGGGTAAATTCAAGAATGCAGTTGGGCAGTTTCTAATTGATAAAGCATTTTATTCAGTTGCAGAGTTTATGCAACACTAAGCGTTTTTTTTTTTTAATGCTTTTGTCTGGTTTATTTATATCTCAATTTTTTTTTATATGTGTATGTGTAAGATATATAAATATTTTTATTTTTATTTTATACTAAATATGGTTTGTTTTATAGCGTAGGTGCAATTTTTATTTTTCTGTATGGTATTTGCCTTTATATTTTTATTGATTTTTTTACATATTTTATTTGTATGTACATTTTTATTGTTTGTCAATATTTTTGTTTATATGACGGTATTTATATGATATTTTATTGATTTTTGTTTTATTATATATTTATTTTAATTTTTTTTTGTAGTGACGACCCTTTATACATAATGTATATTTTATGGCAATGAATTTATCTATCTGTCTATCTATCTATCTATCTATCTATCTATCTATCTATCTATCTATCTATCTATCTATCTATCTATCTATCTATCTATCTATCTATCTATCTATCTATATATCTATCTTGTAAGAGCAGCTTAAAAATTACTATCCCGACGACAACTTTACTATCGTCTGGCACATACTTGTAACCATCAATTGTTGTCAATTTTTTTTCAGCTTACAGACATTTAAATTACATCATATTAAAATTTTAGCTTTGTGAAAGCAGGTAAAATTTTTTTTTGATATTTTCAAAATTTTAAGGGATAATGAAGTAACCGGAAGATGCCTACCTAAAATTGTTATAAGTTGTTGTGATCATTTTTATTTATATTTTGTGTTGTCCTAGTTTGCAATTACAGTAAAACTTGTGTTAACGGATACCCTTTCATATCGGCCAACTGTGTTATCGGCCACTTTTAAGCTAACAAAAATCTACTTTATAGGAAATTCCCTATATAAATACCCTTAGATAATGGACTTCCTTATAAAACAGCCATGGCCAGACAAATCTAATTTTTATAACCTATTTCCAAATCAACCTTTTATATTGGCCGGAATTTCTTTGGGTATTTTGTATTTAAAAATTATTATTTCGACAGTACATTTTTATGTAAAATAAAACAACTTGAACTTTGTAAACAATGTTTAATACACGTGACATTTAACAAAGTTCAAGTTGTTTTATTTTACATAGTTAAAAAAGTATGTCACAAAGTAACGGACGAATCAATTAATTTTTAAAACAAGCAAGTACCGCAGAACAGTCCAACCTCTCTTTAAAGATTAAAAAAAAACGCAAACGTTAAAACCCCGGTTCAATCAACAGTGCCTAAAAATGGTGTTCCTAATTACGTACAAATAAAATGCAATTCAACAACGACCTCCGGACAAAAGCGATCCAGATAGCAAAAAACCTGGCTGAAAGAAGAATCCCCAGATGGTTCAGAACGAGGACATCCTCCTTCTCCACATAAAGGTATTGCACTTAGAACTTACTTATAAACTTACCCAATAGAATTTGATTATCTAGACGATAATATTAGGTCAAAAATAAGCACAATCATACACCAAAAATATCTTACTCAATCTAAAAAACTCAAAAATTTAATTTTCTTAAAAAATAACCAAAATAGGACAATAGAAACCCAGAAATTCAAAGAACATTTTTTGACAGAGTTGTAAATTTATCAGATATACCGTTTTCAGAACCAGAAATCAAAATAAAGAAAGGACCTAAATATAATCCACCGTATTATCAAAAAAACCAAAAAAACATAGAAACCACAGTCATGGAAGTAGAACTTTCACTCTCTAAACAAAATAACACAAACATACAAAAAGAACAAATAATAACATTAATTCACAATGACAAAAACAACCAACTTCCCAAATACCAGAACAGTCCATAATTAAATCTATCCAAAAGAAAATAAAAAACAACAATCTTGCGTCACCAGAGCAGATAAAGGGAACTCTATAGTTTTTAAAACAAGAACAAAAAAGAAAAATTTCAGACTTTTTAGAAAAAAAACCCAAAAAATTTTTTAAAAAAAGATCCAACCGAAAAGTTCAGAATGAACTAAAAAACACATTAAAAAATAACGGGATATTCTCAGACAACGAAAAATATTTTTTAATAAATAAAATATCTCCACCACTTTATACGGACTAGAACTTCATAAAGAAAATAAACCAATAAGACCAGTAGTTTAATCACAATACACCCCAGAGAAACCGCTATTAAACTAAATAATATGATTAGAAACCTTTATTAGTTTCACACCCAAATTTTCAGTCAAAAACTCGGTTGATCTAACAAATAAATCATTTGACCTTCCAAAAACCCCGACATTATTTGATGTCACTAAATGTTCTCCAACATCCCTAATAACGACTGCTTGAACATAATAACAAATAAATTAAAAACAATAATGTAAATCCAATACTACAACAAGAAATCTTAAACTTTTGGAACTTTGCATGAATGAAAACTATTTCAAATACGATAATCAATTTATAAAAAAAAAAAGACGGCTTAGCGATGGGCCCCCCTTAAGCCCATTGCTAGCCGAAATATTCATGTCTGAATTTAAAATCATTCCTTAATTCACAATTTCTAAAATTTTCTTTTGGCATAGATATGTAGACGACATTCTTTTAGCATTCACAGGAACAGAAAATGAACTTAGACAGACTCTAGATTACCTTAACTCTTCACCCAAACATTAAATTCACCCTTGAAACCGAAATTAACAATTCAATAAACTTTCTAGACCTAAAAATATCAAAATGATAATAAACTAGATTTGACATATATAGAAAACCCACTTTCACAGATATCACAATACCCATGACTCTCTACACCCCAAAACACACAAACTAGCAGCGTACAGATCAATGATACATCGAGCTTTCTCCATACCACTGTCTAAAAAAATCTAATTAAAGAACTAGACACCATAAAATCATCGGCACAATGGTTACACAAATTATGAAATAGACCGCCTTATAGAAAAGAGAAAAACAATAGCCAAAAACTAATTTATCCAAATATAAAAAAAGAAAAAAAAAATAAGTTCCACTCCTAACATATCTATCCATTCTAACAAAATATCGAATATTCTATCCACAGAAGGTGTCTCAATAGCTTTTAAATCATCTAACCGTCATCCAATCTATTGTTTAATGTTAAAGATAAACAAAACAAATATAAGAAATCAGGAGTTTATAACTTAAATGTAATGAGTAATGGCTGCTATGTGGGGCGGGGGACGCAACTTCGAAACTAGATATAAAGAACATAAAGCTTGTTTTAGACTAGGAAAAAGAACCTGAAATTTTGCCAATCATTTTCTAGATTCCAACCATACATTTCCAGATATAACAAATTTAGAAATATTACATACAGAAAGGAAAGGCAAAAATTAGATTTATGAGAGAAAATTGAAATTTATAAACATAAAAACAATACTGTAAATCTTCTTAATATAATTAGACCTAGGAAATTCCACTCTTTTCAAAGTACTATAAAAAAAGGTTTATACACACAACAATGTTGTATCTGCTAATAAAAATGTAAATTCACCTAACGTAACCTACCCGTACCATCTGGAATTTTTACCCATCAATGTATTTATTTATTAATTTTGTTAGTTTTATCTCAATCTTGTAAGCTTTAAAGATGTAGTTGTACTACGAAACGGCCGTAACGCCATATATTTTAATACAGTGACATTTAACAAAGTTCAAGTTGTTTTATTTTACATAGTTATTTTGTATTTTATTATTTAATGATTGTATTCTGCAAATTTTAAAGGTAAAAATAGCCAACAATAATATTTATGGCCAGGTTCAAATAGCATTAGTGGCTATAGAGGGATTATCTTCACATTATATTTTTAGTTGTGTCATTAATCATGTCCTTAAAACGAAAAAGTTTTTCACTAAAGGAAAAAATTGATGTTATGGCGGAAAGTGAAATGGACGCTTTGGGTTCGCGAAAAATGGCTGATAAGTTGCGGTTGGAATACCCCAAATAAATGGTATCATCAGGAATAAAGCTAAACTAAAACAAATTTAGAACAAAGGAGGAAATTCCTAAAGTCGGGAGGATTGGCAGTAGATCAAGTCTTCTACCATTGATTCTGCAAAGCAAGAGGTAAAAATGTTCCAATATCAGGACCGTTAATTAAAAAAAAAGGCACTTGAGGCAGCAAGCAATTTATGAATGGAAAATTGTAGCCTCAAATGGTTGAACAGCTGAATAAAGGCCAATTATTCTTAATTTTATGGTGGTCGTTAAAGACAAGTTTTACTGTATATTATTTGATTTATATGCCAAATTTCTTTATATGGAAAATATGGAGATAATGGTGTAATGCACTTGGCGTAGACAGGTAAACATCTACTTTATCCATTTTTAAATACCTTGTACGGTTATGTTTGTTTTTAGTTTTGTAACATATTTATAATTATAAATTAATAATAAAGCAGTTTTTGTTTACACGCAAGCACTATTTTTTTTATTATTTAAATCATCTAAAAAAAATAACCCAGACATTTTACTGTAGATTTATTTTTACGTAAATTTTTCCTTGTGTTGATTGTTATTGATAAATGTGTACTAAAATTGTGGCTATCTACCCAAAGAATGGCAGTCACCTAATGTATTAAGCATCCCTTATTATTTCTAAAATTCTAACAAACATAACATGAATCAGTTAACATTCTAAAGATATTCTATGGTCTACATTGCTTTAAAATATTAATTATATTAATTGTAATAACAATAAAAATGATAATAATAATAATAATATTATTTTTGATAATATTATTCTAAATTAAAAGTAAAGTTAAATCTAAAGTTAAAATCAAAGCTAAAAATAAAATTAAAAATAAACTAAAAAATTAATAATGATAAAAGTAATAATAACACCTTAGTAAGAAGTGTTACATGTGAATTTTGTAAAGTGGGTGTGTTTACACGGATTATGTAAGAATGCGTGTTAGAAACAGCTAGTTTACGCTATCAAGCGTAATACAATGTTCAAAAACTATAACTCGATGCTTTTAGTGTTAAATATTGTGTTAAGCTGGTCCAAAATGCACTAGAGTGGCCTTAAGCAGCATAAAGTAAAAAGAAAGCTGGCTATTTTCGATGCAACTGACGATATGCGTTCTTGGAAGAACAAACTTTTACTCAGATCACTAAAAAGGTTTTTATATTTTACTCCACTTCTCATTTATTTTTACCATCTTTCTTAAAATTATTATAGCGCAAACTTCATAAACGATTATCAATAAATCTGATACTCACTTGTTTCTATCAATGTTCAAAGGAGGAACAATGATTGACTTGTCACCAAAATGTTAAAGAGTTTTTGGGTTTCTTTTTTAGGTGTTTTGCAAGTTTGTAAAGGTCAATTGACTCTGTGAACTCTGTTTGTGTACAAACAGAGTTCACAGACTGGACCGAAGCCGTCGCTTTTTGCATGCCGCCAGTAACTAAAAACATATAGTAGGAAAGCGGGTGAACAATTTTGGGTAGCTTTTCCAGGCACTATAAAATTTGTGTAATTGTTCTGAAAGGACCCCTAAAAAGAAAAGTCGAGGTCTGATTGAAGGGTAGCTGCCCCTTACCAACCCTTAATTTTTTTAAAAGGAAAATTTGTAAAAAAATGTTTTTAAGGCATTTTAAAATTTCTATATCTTAAAGTTATTTTTTTTTATCTTGGGACAGTCCACGAAGGCCGATGCCTAAGTACTAACGTACCGTGGGTGTCTTAAGTGTGGTGAAAGGGGTTTTTTCACAGGGGACTTAAATATTTGGAGATATCGGGTCTCTCTAGCTGAACTGTAAAAGGATGCATTAAAGTTGCACTACGTATTGCTCTGCTGGGAGCTGCCAGAGAAGGAATTATACTGGCCAACTCCTCTGAGCAGAAACCGTGAAAATATCTATAGAAGAGCGACAGATCCCCTACAGCTCGACGGTGGGCAAGAAGAGGAAGCCTTTCTGTGAGCGTGGGATCATTAATGAGACGAACGGCTCTTCTTTGAATGGAGTCCAGAATGCTAAGTTTTGTAGGGGACGCCATTCCCCACACATGAGAACAATATTCTAAAGAGGGTCTGATTTAAGTTACATACAGAGTATACAGATTGGAAGAAGAGAAATACTTTCTGGCTCGAAAGAGGAATCCAAGCTTTTTTGAAGCTGCCGAGGCTCTGGATGTAATGTGCTTGTGATAGTTGAGGTTATTCTTAAAAGTAACGCCGACAAGATTAAACGACTCTTTGTTCTGCAGAACTTGGCCGCTCATATGTAACGGATGAACATTGGCAGACTTTTTCCGCGACAGCAAACATGACTGTGTTTTCGAGACAGTCAACTGAACAAGATTTTTTGCGCCCCAATCCAAGATAGGTTTGAGGTCCTGTGAAAGCGATATCTGCATTGACCTGCGCTTGTTTTCCAAATCAGAATTACACGGTGGCTTAAGAAATTAAATACTAGAGTGGAGGGTACTATCGTCAGCAAAACTATGAATTGGTTGTGAAAGAGGGAAGGTCGTTAATGTGTAGAAGAAACAGCGTGGGTGCCAACACTGAGCCCTGGAACACCCCAGCATTAATTTGGTAGAAGCTGGAAGAGCGACCATCTACAGTAACTGATATACGTCGATTAGAAAGGAAAATGGAGAGCCAAGAGCAAAGCTTGAGCCAAATAAATATTTTAAGAATTGAAAAATAAAGCAGGTAGATCAAAAAGTTGGCTCGAAATGTTCACCAGAATCTTGTTAAATTGTTTTTTAAACAAATCCAAAAAATATTTTTAAGGCACTTTGAGATTTTGGGAGTGGAAATAAAAATCTTAGGCTTTTTAACGTACAGGTAAATAATAATTTATTTACTCTGAAATTCTTCAAAAAACCGCGTGGGCGCTGTCGGTCACGTGGTATCGCGAGAGCCAATCATGTCTCAGTAACCTTACGCGAGAGGTACAACCGATATACGCTCTCTTCACACCTCAAGCAATGCATAGTGCTGTTTACACGCACTTATATCATAATTTTTCGATCATTTGGCAGCTAAAAAATTCCACCGTTTGATATGACTTTTAGAGATTATTTGTCTTTAAGTGCCTACTTTACCTCCCAAAATCTCAAAGTTCCTCAAAAATATTTATTTGGATTTGTATAAAAAACATTTTGCAAGATTCAGGTTGACATTTAGACCCGACTAAATGATCTGACTTTTAATTCCTTAAATATCTAACTTAAAGATATAAAAATTTAAAATACCTTTAAAACATTTTTTTAATATAAAAATTTTCCTTTTAAAAAAATCCAAGGTAAGCGGCTGCTACCCTTCAGCCAGACCCCGACTTTTCTATTTAGAGGTCCTTTAAGGACAATTATAAAAATTTTCATAATGCCCCAAACCTACCCCCCCAAGCCTCGGACTATTTTTTGATTCCAAAAATTCGGCAAAGGTAAAACAGCCTTAAACTTTGGGCAGCTAAAAATAACATAGTTATTTCCAAAAACTTTTTAGTGTCCTATGTAGTAAAAGTGAAAATTTCAAAACATTTAAATCGTCAGCCATGATTTCTATTTAATAGCTAAAAAGCAACTTTCTGTAAAAGCATTTTATTGGAGAAATCTTACTTCTTTTTTTTTTCCTGGGCCCAAAAACCCGGGCGGGGAAGGGAAGGTTATATTTTTAACATTTATAAAGCCACATTGCTGGAAATTAAAACCCTACTCACAAGATCAACAAAAATTGTTTTAGCTTATTTTTTCTTTTTTTAATTTTTTTGTTTTATGCAGGAAAAAAAGATCTTAAATAACAAATGGAGTCTCCTACTGAGGAAACATATATTTTAAATTTATTCTTGTGATATGTCAAAAATGTAATGTCAGATATGATAATGTGGGATCATTCAGTTTATAAAGATAGGAAAAAATTAAAACAATATTTTAAAAAAAAAACATTGTAGTTGAGGAAAATTAAACTTCGTACCTTTTCTTTAAATAAAAATATTGAGCTTCGAACTTGTATCATTAACTCTCTGCTCATGTAAAAAAAGTAAAGAAACATAAAAAATTGGAAATTAAAAAATACCCCCTGAAAAAAAAAAAAAACTTTCTTAATAAGAAAATCATGGTCTTTAGATTTGGGTGATGTTAAAATGAAATTATTTTTTGATTTCTACGTGTATTTCCACAAAAAAGTATACTTAAAGAGCTTTGAACATTTGATTCTGTTAAAGTAAAAACGATGTATTACTCAGATCTGAATACGAATCTGAAGTCAAAATTGGGGGTCAAACAGCAAAAAATCGAAAAACGCGAATTCCAATAAAAGATTTTTTAAATTTAAAACGTCAATATCTCAAAAACATAAAAAAATACAAACCCCTTTTTAAAAATAAACTATGTATTTTTGCAAAGCCTTTAATTTAAGTTATATAATCTTTTTGTCCAAATGCAATTTTTTTTAAGTTACAACCGAAAATTCGAATTTTGGATTTCTTCAAGGTATACCCCAAAAAATATATTCTTTTTTTATTCCAATTTTTTTGCAAATTTTAAGTGATCTGGGATTTAAATGAATAAAATAAATGTTTTGGATTAAAAAAAAATCACATTAATAAGAAAATATATTTTTTTCGTTTGAACTGATTTTTTTTGTCAAAAAACATTTTCGTTTTATAACTCCTTTATTATTTTTCCTAAAAATATTATAATAAATAACTTTTTATAGAGACAATTTTGAAACCCCCTACTTTTTGTTTTTTTGAAATTTTTGTATATATCGTAGACAAAACATTCCGTGGTAGCTTTCTGCCGTATATGTACCCGCATCAGTTTTTTTGGGGTTTCTCTCGATTTTGCTATTTGACCCCCAATTTTGACTTCAGATTCGCGTTCAGCGAAAAAAAAGGAAATCTTAGTCCGACACCACTTTTTGTGGACCTGTGTTATCGAAGGTCCAATATCAAAAAGTAATTCAATTTTTTCAGACTATACCAAGAAAATTTATTTCATAAAGAAAGACAAACATTTATTTTTATATCCCCTCATAGAAATGTTTTTGTTTGTCTTAAAGGTATTTGCCTCAACACTTACTATAGCTAAGAGATTTGACCAAGTTTTTTGACCGCCAATTGCAGGGTACATATAGCCTTATGTTTTTGTATTTTGAGAGTTTTTGGATGCTTTTTTCTTTAAAGGTATAACACAATGACATATAAAGGCATAATGTAATATAAAGTATCATGCAAAATTTTAAACATGTTGACATACACCAAATATTTGAAGTAAAGAGATTTTTTTTAAAAAGTAATATATACAACAAAAATACAAAACAAATATCTTTTAGTGTGTTTTTATTTTAATTACTTAATTGGGTAAGGTTAAGGTTATTATCTACATTTTTAAAAAGGGGCTTGATTATTACAGTCTGCTATAAATTAAAAATTAGCAGTATTTTCCTTCCGAATCAATTTTAATTTTTTAGGTTTTTAATGACTCTGTATATGCAATCACATGGTTGAATACTACAACAGTGTTTTAGCAAAAAGCAGAATTTTTTCCTTCCCACGTGTATAAAACCTAAGTTGACATGTTCGACACCAATATATTTTTATATATATATATATATATATATATATATATATATATATATATATATATATATATATATATATATATATATATTTTTATATATTTTATATATATATATATATATATATATATATATATATATATATATATATATATATATAATAAAATATATATATATATATATATATATATATATATATATATATATATATATATATATATATATATATATATATATATATATATATATATATATATAAGAAGTATAAAAAATATATTTGAGACCTTCCAACCGTATGTTTCAAAAAAAGGGTTTTCAAAAAAAAAAAAGATATTTGTACTTGTTTGTTAATTATTTAAGACTTGAAGACAAATTGTTCTCGTTTAAACATTTTCTTATCGTTTTTGAATCTCGTGTAGAAAATATTAAAGAGAATAATTTTGAGGTACATAAAAATTATTCATAACTTTTAATTACTTTTGAAAATTTCCCGGGAGAGTGCCTTTCAACTAATCCGACAACAAAAAAAAATTTACAAGGGCAATTTTATATTATAATTATAATTAGATATTTTAAACTTTGCATTTTTAACTATGGATGCCAATTTATTAAGGGGATTTTATTGTATTTGCAGATTTAATATACAAGAAGATATATATTCTCTACAGGCTACACCTTAAAGAGAAAAGAGAGAAAATGGCCAGGTAGAATTCCAGAAAATATGTTTTTTAGTTTGTTGAAACAAAAAAAACAAAAAAATTTTCAATATATTTTTTTTTGCCAAAAAAATATATAGCTTGTAACAAGGGATTTTCTAGGATAATTGAAGAGAACTCAAAATAAAAATAACTTATGATTGGTGATAATGTATATCTCAAATTCTAAGAGCACGACATCGAGAATGAAGCTAAAAAAAGGAAGAAAGGGTGAAGTGAGAAAGAAATATGCATGCACACATGAAAGTTTGGGCTTTTCAAATTAGATGGAGTCTAATTTAATTTATTATTGGCAAATTATGTGTTGGGAGTTTGAACAAACAAAAAATCTTAAATGGGAAATATTTTATGTTTAAGAAAAGAACCATTTCGGTTGGACTTCCAAATCTCTCATGTGTGGGGGTGATTTTGGGTACGTACTTCCCCTCACTCTTCTTTTTCGAGCTCTTTCTGCTTGGCATGTTCTTCGGCAATCCGAGCTTCGATGGCGGCCAATGACTGCGCGTGAATGACGGAATAGGCTGGTCCTCCTCGGGGCGGGGCCCGAGGCGACGGACATGTTCCTCGCGTTTTGGCCCCCACGATACCCTGAAAATAAAAAAGAAAACAAAATTAACTTTAACTTGGTTTTCTTTTCGGTCCCTTAACTAAAATTTTAGTATACCACCATTTAAAATTATGTCTACAAAAGTGTTGTCCATTCTCTTGAAAGACGAACCTTTTAATTGTTAGCTTTTATAAGCTTTTATCCATAAAAATGAAACGGGAGACAGGTTTGAATAGAAGTACTTTTGGTATTCGAGGGCAATTTCCCCTTTATAAGAAATGTGGAAAAAAGGAAAAAAAATATATATTTTTTCTTTTTAAACAATTTGACATAGTATGGCAATATATTTATTATTTTACTTATTAAATTCTATTAAGAAAAAATAAAATCTCCATAACATATCCAGTCATGTCCCCAAGAAAGGTTGCAGGACTTTCTTCTAATTATAGACCTATATCTCTCCTTTCTTTTTTTGAAAAGTAATGGAAAAATCCATTTATTCCCAAACAAAGTATTGAAAACACAAGATCTTACAAGGGATTTCGTTACAAAAATCCCATTTATCTTCTTTCCTTTGCCTCACACAACTGGAACAAGTCCCTTGTTTTTTGATGAATCCCGGATGTTGCTCTTGACATTCCCAAAGCTTTCCGATCAGCTCTGGCATGATGGGCTTCTTAACAAACTTCCTTCTTACGGTCTTCCATCTAAGCTTTGCTCGTGGCTCTCCAGTTTTCTTTCTATAGGACGTATATCAGTTATTTAACTTTTTCTCCAGCTTTTACCAAATGCTGGGGTGCCCCAAGACTCAGTTCTGGCACCCACTCTGTTTCTTCTACACTTTTTACGATCTTCTTTCCACAATTATTGTCTTTTTATAGTTTTGCTGAATGTCTCAAGCCAGTCAATTAGCCTGATTTGGAAACCATGCGTAGATCTATGATTTCTTTCGACCTCAAACTTATCTTGGATTGGGGCGCCAAAAATCTTGTTCAGTTTAATGCCTTCAAAACACAGTCCTGTTCGCTGTCACGAAAGAAGTCTACCAGTGCTCATCCTTTTACATATAAACGGTCAAGTTCTGCAGAACAAAGAGTCGCTTATTCTTGTCGGCGTTACTTTTAAAAATAACCCCAACTGGCACAACCACATTACATATATAGCCTCAGCAGTTCAAAAAGCTTGATTCCTTTTGAGCCAGAAAGTATTTCTCTTTTCTAATCTGAAAAACCCTTTGGTTCCCAAATCAACCCCGAATATTGTTCTCATGCCTGGGGAATTACATCACTTAGCATTCTGGACTCCATTCAGAGAAGGTTGTTCGTCTTATTAATTATCCCACGCTTACGGGAGGGTCTTCCTTCTTTCCACCGTCGAGCTGTGGGGGATCTGCCCGGCTCTTCAAGGGTAAAAGGCTTCAACTCAGAGGAATTGGGCCAGTATAATTCCTCCTTTGGCGGCTTCCAACAGTAGTGCAACTTTTACACCCTTTTTTACAGTTTAACTAAGATGCCCGGAACTTCCCTTTCTTCGTTCCTTCATTCCTAGGCCCAGGCTATGAAAACTGCTACCCAAAAGTTTTTCCTTTCCTTTAGTCTCCAAAACTGCCCCGGGTTTGAACGGGACGGATTTGGCCTCAGTTCGTGGACTGTCCAGAGATAAAAAAAAAGCAACGCTTCTATCCAGGTTTATTGAACAAAAATACTGTTTTAAAAACACTGATTCGTCTATTAGATGCACATCCTGTATTTTCCCGTTAATTCTATTAACCGTTTCAATTTTGAAAGTTTACTAAATATTACCAACAACTTCAGTCATACCATTCTACTAAATAAAATAAAATAGTTTTCTATGACTAAAAGCATTTTGCGGAAATGAAAAAAGATTTAAGTTACAAATGATCCAAAAACTGTCATGGAATAAAAATAATAGATTACACCTTTTATTCCTAGATGGGGGAAAAAGGTCATGGGTTAGTTTTGTCCATAAAGTTCATGGAAGTCTTATTGGGGGAAAAGTCTATTAAAAATCCTTACATTATATAAAGAGATTCCATTTTCATTACTTGACATTATTATGTTTTTGCAAATCATATTCCCGTTACGTGTCTTGCCGTTGCAATTTATAAAAAACAAATCTTAAACTCTGCTCAGCAAAATTACCGAAAAAACTGGTTGGGGCAAATAAAATAGTTCTTGGTGAAAAAATTTCAGAACTTTAGTCAAATATAACCGAATTTAAAAAGTTATTTGTTTAAGTAAATAGTCATTTATGAACATTATTTATGGTAGTAAGTACAAATATTTAATGTAAACTATTTTTTAAAATTATATGTAACAAATTCTAATAAAACCTTTTATTCTTTTATGCTATAACCTACTAGCGGTGATCCAAATAACTTTTATTTACTTTAAAAAAAAAAATTTTTTTCCACAACTGAGAAAACATTTTTAAAGCTAAAGAAGCTAGCTACAAATACCCTTTCCAATCCCGTAAAATATATCGCCATAAAAACCAAAAATTAAAAAAAAGTGAAATATTTTTCTATGTCTTCCAAGAAATACAGTTAATAAAAAGGGAAAAAAATGAAAAAAATATTGTTATAACAATTAATTTTATTACACACATTTATTTTAAAATCAGTTTTTATAATATAGATGTGTACGACACACACTTTATTAAACAGAAAATGTTACTATGCGTTTTTTAAAATAATACAATAAGAATGGGCGATTATTATAAGGGAAATTTCCCAATCCAATTAGGTAATAACTATATCTCTTGGTTTAACTATTTTATAGATTAGTAAAAATATTTTATGTTTTTTTTCCCATTTAGAGTAAATTTGCAAAATTAAAGTAAGAGTCCTATTTTTTTATTAAAAATAATTTGCCGTTTCATTTTTGGGTTAATACATTATATAACCAATATATTTTTTTTTATACTTTTCTTTTATTTTTTTAAAAAACCTAAATATAGATGTTTATGTAGAGGCAGGTCGCCTGTCGCAGAGTTGCATACTCATTAAAGTGCTTTATAAAATATGGGGGAAAATTAATTGTTCTTCGAAAACACATAAAAAGTCCCATCATGTGAAAACTTATTTCCATGGACGAAAGAGTTGGATATAGTTTTATATATATTTAAGATGATAAATAAAATAATACTTAAGTTTGGCAACGTTGGGTGTGGTCATTATTTAATGGGTAATAATAAATAAAGGTTTGTCTTAATTACCCAATGATGGAAAATTTAGAAGTTGGGTACTGATAAAGAAAACACCCACGGAATTGTTATTTTTGATTATACATTTACAACTTGCATTTTTAAAACACTTTGAGTAAAAATGCGGATTCTTTATGTTTTTTAATTAAATTTAAGAAATATAGACATAAAAAAAATAAACTCTTGGCCAAACGTCTTTTAAACAGCAATATGACCAATTATACGATGCCATTTTTTCCCCCCTTTCTCGGGAAAAAACAAGTTGCCACATTTTTCAATAATTTGTTTTATTGAAGGTTGTTTTTTTCCGTTTAACAAAAATAAAGTTTTTTAATAGAAAAAACAAAAACCCGAACTAACAAAACAACAATTTTCAAACTATAACCTAGTTCAGGTTATTCCTGGTTAGTGCTGGTTAGGTTTTCCTAGTTAAATTTTTACTTTTCTGGTTAGTTAAAGGGCCTTTATTTTCCCCAATTATATTTTTAACTGGCTAAAAATTTAAAAAAATTTTTTTTTTTAAATAAAAATAATTTAAATGGTAATGGAAAATTTTTTTTTTTTGGAATTTTCTAGTTATTAACGTAAATTGTAAATATTTGAAATAAAATTTCAAAAATGATCAATTTTTATTTTTAAATTGAGACTTTTTTTGGAAAAAAAAAAAATAAGATTATTTAAAGTGTATTTTACCTTGCAATTTTTTAAAAACAAAATTTCCCGGGGGGGGTTTTTTTTTTCCCGCCCCCCGAAGTTGTAGTTATATAAATTTTTTTTACACCTCGGGTAATTTTACATAAATAAGTATAATACAATACAGCTAAATTAAAATTTACAACAAAAAAAATATATCCATATTAAAAAATTAAAATTAATAAATATTAAATTTATTGTCAAAAAAGTTCTTAAAAAAAAATTAGTGGGTAAAGATTTATACATAAAAAACAAATTAACCCCCATAAATCAAAGAAACAAACATATTATCTAAAATATACAAATAAAAAAAAGGAAAAAAAAACTTACTCCTCTAATTAAAAACCCCAAAGAATTCATTAAATGCCTCTTTAATATTTTTTTAAAGGTTTTTTCCCGATTGAATAGTTTTTTGGGCCCCCCGGGAAGTCCGTTATAACTATCAACCCCCCCTTAAAAAAAAGTGAGTTTTGTAGCGGAACTAAGAGACATTGGGTATATGTTATTTAAAAGAACGAGTGTTATACCCATGAACATTAAATTGTAATTAACCCTGTCCAACAGATAGGGGGGAGCTTCCCCCAGGTTTATTTTGTGTATAAAATTATAGTATTATACAACAGTAATTCCTTTACTGGTAACCACTGCTTTCCCCAATAGCCCCCTTGGTTGGACCGGGGTTTCCCCAAGAATGATTTTCATAGCCCATTTTGAAATTTTTTAAAAAGGCGAGAAATCTCATTTTGTTTAAAAAAGAAATAGAATGGTGGAGCAATAGTTAAAATGTGGAAGTATGATGTGTTAAATAAATTTTTTTCGTGTCCACCTTGTCAGATATGCAGAAAAAGCGCTAAATAAACCTTAAATGCTATGATCCCAGAACATGTTCCCCATGTTTTTTAAAATTTTTTAAATTCCTATCTATTAAAACACCTAAATTTTAAAATTTTCCCCAATTCTTTCAATGGAATCCCCCTTTGATGTCAACTTTTGGGGTTGCAAAAATGTCTGTAATAGGCTTTTTTCCCCCAAAAATCATATTTTGGTCTTGTTTACATTGATTTTTAAATCATTCGTATTGCACCATCTGTAAACGTTTTCCAAAGTTTCATTCAACACTTTCACAATATCGAGTAAGTTAGCAGATGCAAAAAAAAAAAGTATATCGTCAGCAAACAGGTGAAAAAAACCGTTTTCCATACATGAAACAATATCATTAATATATATGATGAAAAAAAAAGGTCCAAGATACTTCCCTGTTTTCTGTTCTTAAAATAGTTCTGAAACCACTTCAAAACGGTGCTCTTTAAACCTATACATGCTAGTTTCTTAATTAAACGCTTTTTTGGGCTGTCTCAAACGCCCGCCTAAAAACGAAATACTGCCCAATTGAAATTTTTTTCAAGATTTAATCTCCAGTCCTCAAGCACGCACTGCACTGTAGTTTCGCATCCACATTCTGAACGAAATCCAGATTGTACACCCGAAAAAAGGGGGTTCTGGTTTATAATTTTAAAAGTTTGTTCGTGAACTTTTTTTTCTATTATTTTTGATAGATGGAAAAAAAATTAATTGGTCTTAAGTCGAGGCCTTATTTGACTTAGTTACTTTAGGTATAGAATAACTGTCGATATTTAAAAAAAATCGCATTGTCCCCCCTTTTCCCCCAAAATTAAAAAAAAATTATATGTAGGGGTTTGTAAGGCACTATTTTTTTTCTTGGGGGGCCATAAAAAAAAAACATTTTTTTTAGCAATTGGCAAATTTAAAAAAGAGTCTTTCATATAATGGTACAATTTTTTTACATATCTTTTAATATAGAAAAAAAAATCAATTTAGTTTTTTTTCGTTTTAGAATTGTAAATATTTTATTTTAGGAAAAAAAAAATTTCGTGTTAAGTCACTGGTCACGTTTACCCCCCTTTAATATTTTAGTAAAAAAATTGGAATACATAGCACAATAAACATCGACTGTTTTCTATAATAATAAAAAGGGGTTTCAGAAAAATTTTTTTTAATTCCCACATCATAGTAGAAGAAAAAATTCCCTTTTTTTACTGGCCCTTTAATTTTTCCCCCTAATAAAATGCTTCTTTGAATCAATTGTTACTATTACTATTTTTTTTTTGTAAAATGGTTTAATACATTTCTTTACTAAAAGTAAAAATATGTAACTAAGATTAAAAAATTTTTTTTACTTGCTTATTAGAAGTTACTTTTTTTGGTTTTTTGGGGAATATTAGGGGGATATTAACAGTTTCTAACCAAAAAAAAAATAATTTATTACTTTTTTTTTAAAATCACTATGAAGAAATGGCAATTATTAAAATAAATAGCATTTCTTATTAATCGGCTTTAATAATTTAAAAATTTTTGTCTTAATTAATCATGAGTATGTTTGGGGTTTAAAAGCTTAATTTAATTAAATTAAAATAATATATACACCAGACATAAAACCTAAAAAAAAAAATGGCGAGCGGGAACTAAATAACAACCTTGATACAATGCGGCACCAGAGAATGGTTTTTTCCGCCGGGGTAATCAGTTATCTGGCCGACGGTGAAAACCCCTTCATATGCCAAAGACTTGACTTTTCCACAGAATACGTTGCCAACTTTTAAATTTTTTTTTTGGCCCAAAGCATTTAATGACTAACAGGGTTTTTAAAGAAATATGTTGTCAAAGATGACGCAGGTCCAAAAAAAAAAAGATGTGTGCTGGGGGTTGGTTTTTGTTTTTTTGGGATTTCAGATTTCCGTTTTTTTAAATTTTTTAAAAATCAATATCATATAAAAATAAAAAAAATTTAAAAAAAACTTTATATGACATAAACTTTTGTATTTTTACAAGCCCTTTTTGTTTAAATTAAAAAAACCCTTTTTACTTAATGCTATTTTTTTTAAAATTTTTAAGAACAACCGAATTTCAAGAATTTTTTAAAAAGGAAAAATACAAAAAAATTAAAAAAATATATATATTTTTTTATTTTTTTGTTTTTTTTTCTGGAAATTTTGGGTAATTTAAAAGCCAAATAAATAAAATAAATGATTTCTAATAAAAAAAATCTCAAAAGTCAAATTTATAAAAAAAAATCCTATTTTGGACTCTAATTTTTTGCCAAAATTACATTTTCGTCTATATTTTCTTTATTATTTATCCTATCAAAAATGTTTATAAAACTTTTTATATGAACAATTTGAAAAGCTATTTTTTTTTGTTTTATGTTTTTTTTTGTATCTCTTATAGTATATATAGTCGTAGTCCCAACATTCCGTGATAGCAAATCCTTATTCTGTAAGTTTTATAAAACGATGTTAAGGACTTGCAGGAATGATCTGCTTTTTTAAATTTATTTTAAGTATCAGTATAAAGTTAAGATTTTTTTTTTAATAAAAATAATTGGCACCCTTTTTTTTTTTTTTAAATAACTTATAGGCAAAATATAATTTCTGTGTGGATAGTGGGGTTTTTTTTCATATGGGGGAAATTTTAGCCCCCAAGAAAAAATTTTAAAAATTAATTAATCAAAAAAAATATTTTTTATTAAATTAATTAACCCAAAAAAAATTTTAAAAATCTCTTTTTAACTTTACTATTTTTTTCCAAGCCAAGAATCGCCTGAAAACCCAATCCCGCTAGTTTTTAGTATATATATATATATATATATATATATATATATATATATATATATATATATATATATATATATATATATATATATATATATATATATATATATATATATATATATATATATGTATATATAATATAAAATATATATATATATATATATATATATATATAAAAAAATAAAATAATATATAATATATATATATATATATATATATATATATAAAAATATATATATTAAATATATATTATTATATATATATATATATATATATATATATATATATATATATATATATATATATATATATATATATATAAAGGGTTTTCCCCAAAAGAGGTTTCAAAAGTTGGTAAAAAATTAAATGAAAGTTTTATAACATATTTGAAGTTTATTTTTGGCACTGCGTAGCTGAACAGTATACAATTACATTGGAATACAAATCTGCAAATGACCACCACGACTTCCCGGGGAGAAAATTCTTTTGTTGAAATTTTTTTCCTTACTTCTAAACACATTTCTGGAGTTAAGTCACGAACTTTTATAATTTCTTTTTTTCAACTTGAATGGTAAGGGGGTTTTTTTTCGTAAGCTTTGCTTTTTTCATAGCCCCCCCAAAAAAAAAACTAGCGGCGTCAAGTCGCAAGATCTTGGTCCCCAAATTTCGTCCCCGTTCCTTGGGAAAAAACCTCCTTTCAAACCGTGTACCAAAAAACCAATGTTTTTTGTGCTGTTTGGCATGTCCCCATCTTGTTGAAACCATATATTGTCTACATCCATCTCCATTATCTTTTTCCCATAAAAAAAAACAATTATCGTTTTTGGGATCGCCCCGTTGACTGTAACAGCTTGTTCCCTCTTCATTTTCAAAAAATACGGGGCCCAAATTTTACCCCCAGCCCAAAAAAACCCACCAAACTGTTACACGTTGGGCATGCATTGGCTTTTTTTTAATCTGTCTAGGGGGTTTTTTTTGCCCCAGATACGACAATTTTTTTTTACGTAACCGTTTAAATGGAAGTGAGCCTCGTCACTATAAATGATTTTAATTTTAAAAAAATTTTGTCCTCTGCTTTTACGACGTTGTCCATGATCGTGTGGCTTTTTTTCTCCGAGTAATTTGAATTTTTTTTTTTTTAAAGGGTGGGACCTAAATCTTTTTTTTCCCCCAAAATTTGCCCCCTTGAAGTTCTGCCGATGCCCAAATGTTGTGAACCCCCTTTAACAGACATTTGAGATTTTCCCAATTTTTTCCCAACAGCCCGGGGAAATTCTCAATGGAACGAGCTGGATGTTCCCGTATTTTTTTTTAAGCTTGCACAGATCCGGGGGTTTTTTTAAAAGGGGCTATTTTGCGAATAGTTGCTTTGAGGGGGATTTTTCAAAGTAATCCCGAATTCGCCGGTTTTTGGGTCTCACAGAAGACCCATTTTGAAAATAGTTTTATAAT
This sequence comes from Listronotus oregonensis, assembly GCA_019359885.1. Taxonomy (NCBI): domain Eukaryota; kingdom Metazoa; phylum Arthropoda; class Insecta; order Coleoptera; family Curculionidae; genus Listronotus; species Listronotus oregonensis. The sequence continues at coordinate 93,761 of JAHBCN010001922.1, forward strand.
AAACACGTTGCAGTATAGGGGCTCCTTTTAAAAAAAGTACTGAATTCCAAATGCAATAAAATCCGAATTCCCAAAAAAAAAAATTAGATAAGAAGAGTAGCAATTAAAAACATTGGGGAAACCCTTTTTGGAATACCCTTTTTATTTATATATATATATATATATATATATATATATATATATATATATATATATATATATAATATATATATATATATTTAAATTTTTTTTTGGGTTTTTATTCAACAAAAAAACATTTTTTGTTCCATTTTAAAAAATTTTTTTTCCCGACTTTTCCCGGTGTTTTTAAAATTTATCAATTTTTCTATCTAAAACAATTATACAACTAAGCTTTATGTTGGGGTATTTAAAAAGTACAATTTTTTTAAAAATTTTTTTTAAATTTTTTTTCGACTTACCCAAAAAAGGTTATTTAAAAAAACTGACATAAAAAAACCTCAGTAAAATAAAATTTTAACCTTATCAAATAATTATTAAAACATATATTTTTTTTCTTTATCAAGCATTCATATTAAAATAAAAGTAAAAAAAAAATTTAACCTAAACACTACAAAACTTTTTTCCCCCCAAAAAAAATTTTCCCCCTGGGAAAAAAAAATAAAACAGACCAGCAAAAATTAAAAAAATTTTGGGAGTACCGTAAGCCGAAGGGTGAAACCAACGAACTCAAAGACTAGAATTTGAAAAAAAAACCCAAATTTTTGGAAAAAATTTGATATATCGATCTTTTTGTTTTTTTTTTAGAAAAAAATAAACAAATAGCCAAATCAACACAAAAAAAAGACCTTTGGGAAAAAAGTAAAAAAAATATTTAAAAAAAATTAATTTTTTGTATTTAATATAAGCAACACCCCCTTTTAAAAAAACATTAATTTTTTTAACAGTTCTAAACTTTTAAAACGGGGGGTGATGCGTTTTGTTTTTAATAAGTCACCCGCCACCTCTTGAAAATATATTAAAGCCACAAGGTGTTTGTTTTTTCTTAATTTTCCAAGACTTCGTTAGGCAAAAACTGTTTTTAACCATGTGGGGGTTTTAAAATTAGTTAATAAAATTTTTACCTATGAAGTAAAAAAAAAGTTACAATTATATTTTAAAAACCCTTTTTTGGGAAGTCCAAAAAATTTAAAACTTTTTTTTAAAAAAAATTTACATTGTTAACATATACCCCCAACATAAAAACTTACTTGTATAATTTTTTAGATAAAAAAAACATTGATAAAGGCTGAAATCAGCCGAAACGTCTGAAATAAAATTTTTTTAAAGGGGAATAAAATAGTTTTGTTTTTTCTGTTGGACCAAAATCCCAAAAAAAAAAAATATATATATATATATATATATATATATATATATATATATATATATATATATATATATATATATATATATATATATATATATATATATATATATATATATATATATATATATATATATATATATATATATATATATATATATATATATATATATATATATATATATATATATATGAAAAATTTGTGGTGTATATTTTCTTTTTAACCATTATATTTTGTAAACATTGTTATTTTTTTTTTAAATTTTCATTTTTCAAAACAACTTTATTCAATAAATTTTTTAAAAAAATTTCTTTGGCAAAAAAAACCTTGGTCTATTAGTTTGGGGTTTCGAGTTGAATGTATTGTATTGTCGTCGCTTTTCAATGGATGTATGAGACACAAAAAACCTTTAATTTCCCGTATTATATGAAATATTGGGTAGTTCGAGTTTCACTGCTTTTAATTTTAAATTTCTCATACTCAGCTTCCGCTTAAAAAAATTTTTGTTCCCCCTTTAAAAAAATATACACATAAAAAAATTGCTGACGAAACGGGGCCCTTTAAAATCTAGAATACTTTTTTTAATTTTTTTAAAACCTATCATGCCCAAAAAAAAATAAACTTATTAATAAAACCCCTTTCGGATTCCATTGTCTTTATTTAAGTTTTTTTCAACGTTTCGAGCAGTAAAAATCTCTGATCGTTTTCAAGTGAATATTAAATATCAAGTTTTTTCTACGTCTTTATATATTCTAAACGGGTCACTGGTGCATGAAATTAAATTCTTTTTTATACCTTTTTTTGGGGGGAAATTCTGAAAAAAAAAAAAAATGAAGGGGGAAAACGACATTAAAACAGCATTCTCTTTTGTACCCCAGAAGTTTTTTCTAAAAAAAAAACGGGGTACTTTGAATGGGGAAAAAAAAATGGTTTTTTAAATACCCCGGGGGTTTGGGGGGTCTATACAGGGTGTTTTTCCAACTACGGTACGAAACTTAAGAAAAGGGGATAGGCTAGGTCGTTTTAAGAAAAAAAATTTCCCATGAACATATGTCCGGAGTTGCTTCGTTTCTGAAATACAGGGCGTTGAAGTTTAAAGAAAAAAAGTTTTTAAAAAAACAAAATATCCTAAAACCCCCTTTGGTCAAATTTGTTGCAGTTATTTTTAAAAAATAAGGTGCTTATTTAGCTCTAACTAGATTGAAATTATTAGCCCAGTGGCCCCTCAGTGGGCACCACAGCCATATTATTGACGAAAAAAAAAAAAAACCCAAAGACTTTTTCATAGTTTTTATATTTTTAAAAATTAACAACTAAAAATACAACTTTTTTTTTTCTGGGTTTTCTTCATATCTAGCTTGTTTTAGAAAAAAAAATAAAACCACATTAACTCATTCTAAAAGCTATCCATGGACAACATAAAAAAAAAAACCAAAAATAAAAAAAAAAAACTTTACCTTACAGTATATGAGCAAAATGTCCACCTTCCCCATAAAATACAGGACTGCAACCGATTTGTCATTGAGTGTCTGACACGTGCAAAATTCCTGGGGGATTCCATGACATTGCAATTGTCAATTATCCGATTATAAGTCATTCACACTAGTACAGGGTTTATAAACCAGAGCTTTCAAATGGCCCCATAAAATAGAAATTTTGAGGATTCATATCAGGACTGCGGGTGGCCAATTTTGAGGTCCTGCACGTCCAATCCAGCTAGGTTGTCGAGAGGGGTTTACGAGCAAAAAGCACCAAAATGGGGCTGGACCCCCGTCGTGCAAAACCCCATGTCGACTCTTATTTGGGCCGGGTACCTTCTAACAAAATGGGTAAATGATCTTGAAAAAAATCTGTGTAGGATTCACCTGTTAATCTTGCGGGTTTTGGGCCAATTGGTAGTCACCAATAATTCCTACCCAAACGTTCAAAAGAAAATTGTTTTTTTAAAATGACTTTTCTAATAACGTGGGGTTTTTTTCTCCCCAAAATTGGCATTGTGAAAGTTCATAATAGCATCTCGTGAAAAATTTGCCTCGTCCGTAAAAAAACCCCTTTTTGGAAAATTTGGGTTTTTGTATGCCATGGTATGAATCAACCACCTAAACATTAATCTTGTTTAAAAATTTGAGTTAGAAGAGCTTGGACCCGTTTTATGTGATAGGGGTTTTTTTTCCCCCTTTCCAAAGGTTTTTTGGGTGACTTCCCGCTGTGCAATCTTCCGGGGGCATTTGAAGGACCCCTTTTTATCGCATTAAGTATACTTTTTTTAATTCAGGCGTTGTTACAGTTTCTGGTCTTCCACCACCTGTATTTTTATTAAAACTCCCAGTTTTTAACCTTGCGTGTAGCGTTCTAAATGTTTTGGCACATGGAATTACTCTGTTAGGATATCTGCCCGGGTAAATTTTTTGTTCTTCCGCTTTTTCCTTTGCTAATCCATAAAAAAGTGCATGTGAGCCATTTCAGCGTTAGCAAAATTATTCATGATGGATCACTGCTAATTGACAACTCTGAATTTTACTGATATGACAATACCATCACTGTGGCTGGTCCCCAAAAAACGTGTAAGTATTTTCTAGATTGTATTTGTAATAATTTGTTAAAAAAAACAGATGGGGTTTCCCAAAAAAAAGTGATAAAAAAAAATCGTACAAGAAAAAAGTTTTTTTTTCATAGTAAACAAGATATGAGGTTGCTTCATCAAAAAAAAAATAAAAAAAAAATCTTTGGGTTTTTTCCAAATCGTTTAAGGATATTTATGATATTTAAATATCTTTTTTTTTAATGTCAGACACCCAATACAAATCGATTGCTTTCCCCCGTATTTTATGAGAAGGGGGGCATTTTGCTCATTTACTTTAAGGTCAAATTTTTATTTTTTTTTTTTTGGTTTTTATTTTATGTTGTCCATGGATAGCTTTGGGAAGAGTTAACGTGGTTTTTTTTTTTTTTTTTCTCGAAAACGGAGCTAAAATGAAGAAAACACAGAAAAAAAAAAAATTGTTTTTTTTGTTGTTTTAACTTAAAAAAAATAAAAACTATAAAAAAGTCATTGGGGTTTTTCATCAATAATATGGCTGTGGTGCCCTGGAGCTAATAATTTCAATCTATTGAAAAAATAAACCTTTTTTTCTTCAAATTTTAATGCACCAAATTTCGACCAAATTGGTTTTAGGGGATTTATGATATTTTTATAAATACCGTTTTTTTTTTTAAAAATTTAACCCCTGTATCCCCCGAAAAAACAACTCCGGGGGATATGTTCATGGGGAATTTTTTTTTTTAAAAAGACCCAGCCAATCACCCTGTGAAGTTTCGTACCGTAGTTGGGGCACCCCCCTTTTTGGTGAGACCAAAAGGCCCCTTTAAAAAAAAAATTAGGGGAAAATCAAAAACATACTTGAATGGGCAGACCGACAAAAACAGGTGTTGCGCAACATGCTTGGTCTAAACATCATAATTTTAAAATTTGGAAAAAAGCTGGGATTGTTTTTAGAGAACCCACTGGAAGAAACGAAATTTTTAAAAAATTTTTATTATTAATAACAATTCCCATGTTTATAGTAGACCAAGTTTAGATATCCACAACATTTTTTGGAACCTCTGCTCACTAGCAGAAAAGAATCAAGCTCAAAAAGACCATAAAAATGGGCAGTGGCTTCGTGCATCAAAGGGGGTTGGGGAAAATTTTCGCCTTAAATTTCCTACGCTTAGATATTTAGTATACACTTGAAAAAATCAAAGATACCTACTGTTCGAAACGTTGTAAAAAAAAAAAAAAGACAATGAAACCCAAAAAAAAATTTTTTAAATTAACCTACAAATTGTTAGGGGAACCTTGGAAAATAGTAAAATTTTATATTTAATTGGGGTAGAAAAAAAATTAGCATTGTCACAAGTGATTTTTTTTTTTAAAACCACTGTATTTTTTCTGATGAAAAAATTTTTTCTTGCGTTTAATGTCACCACAACTATTAAAAAAAAAACATGGTTTTATGTTCTTGTGGCCTTAAAAAAAAAAAAAAAAAACGATGAAAAAAAAAAATTTCTTTTTTAACAGAAAAAATAGAACTGCCAAAAAAATTATGGTTTTAACATTAAAACAAAGACAATGAAAGTTCAAAATTTTTTTAAATTATTATAGTACATATATTTTAAATAACGGGGAAAGTTAAAAAATTTTGCAGTCCAAAATTCACATGCATATTTTTTTTAAAAAACATTTTTTTTCAAACTTCCCCAAATTTTGTTTTTGTTTAAAAACGCCCCTAAAATGTTTTCTGCATTTCTTTTAAAAAAAATTTCCCCCGGTAACATAGATATTTTCAAAACTTTTTTAAAATTAAAATTTTTAAAAACTTTTGCTATGCCTCAAATGTATTTTGGTTTAAAACATTTTTTTCATTTATTTATCCCCAAAAACAATACAAGAAAGAAGAGAAAGGGGTTTAAAAAGGTACCCCTGGGGAAATTGTATAAAATGAGATGATTTAGGAAAAAAAAAAAAGAATACGTCTCTACGATACACAGAGGTCCCAAAACCCTTTTATTTTTTAAATATATTTATGAGATCTTGGGAATCTTAAAGTACATTAGAAAGGATTTCTACAAACCAAACTTTAGCCCTTCAGGTGCCATAGGTCACGAGGGGAAGACTATTTACAAACAAACCGTGGGTATTTTTTTAATTATTTTTTTTTAAGTTATAGACATGTGTAGAAATTCGGGGCCCAAAAAAAATTTTTTCCCCGGGGATATTTTAGATATAGAAAAAAAGTCCTCTTTTTCGTGGATTTGGTAAAGAACTTCGGGGCTGGAGGGTCAAAGTTTGCAATTTTTTTAAAAAACCCCAAATTTGAAACGCAAATTACCGATCATTGAAGGCAAATACATTTTTTTTAGTTACTCGCTTAAAGAGTATACATCAACGAAAAAAAAAAACTACAGCGAGAAAAGATGGGTTTTAAAAAATTTTTTGGGGGCGGAAATTTTAAAAAAGATCTTTTTAAATGTTTTTTTTAAATACGTTCTAAAAAAAAATTAAATGGTTCAGGGGCCCCAAAAAATTTTTTTTGGGAAAACTAGGGGGGTTTAAAAATTTTAAACCAGTATAAATAATTTAAGGCCTAACGTTTTTGAGAAAAAAATTTTTTTTAAAATAGGCTAAAAAAATCAATTTTGGGGCCTTTTTAAAAGTCATTTCTATTACCGCCAAGGGGTAAAATTTTGATTAACCCCCCAAAAAAAAAATTTTATGTTTATATATATATATATATTTTATATATATATATTTTTTTATATATATATATATATATATATATATATATATATATATATATATATATATATATATATATATATATATATATATATATATATATATATATATATATATATATATATATATATATATATATATATATATATATATATATATATATATATATAATATATTTTCCCCTTAACCCAAAATTAAAAAAAAAGGAAAATTTTTTTATGAGGGAAAAAAAAGGGCCATGGGGGTTAATGTTGAAGCATTTAAATTTTTTTAAGTGTATGTTCCTTTTTTTTTTTTTAAAAAAGACTTTTCGTTTTTTAAAAAATTTTAGCGACTTTTTTTTCTTTTGGGGTTTACAAAACGGGTTTTTAAAAAAAACCCCCCCTTATAAGGGGGAAAGGGTACAACATGGGGGAAAAATGTCCTTTTCCCCAAAAAAACTAGGACAAAAAAATTTTTTCCCCTTTAAAGGAAAAATTTGAATTACCGTCATTGAAGGGGTATTTTTTTTGGCTAACCGCTCGGCACGAAACCCATTGTCCCCTTTTTTTTGTGCCAAGGAGAATGGCTAACGAAAAAAAACCCAAATTTTTTTCCCATTATATTTAACCAATATGTAAAGAGAGGTCAAAAACAATTAACTGGTCGGTGGAAAAAAAAAGATAATGCCAGAAAATTGGTAATTTTTGATAAAAAAATTTTTTTTTTTTTCAGCTTATACAGATGGATTATAGAGGGGGTTCCAAAAAAAAAATATTTATTAAATTTATTTATATTGGCAGTAAGCCAACAAAAAATTTTTTAAAAAAAAAAAAATGTAATGTTCATTGTTAAGGAAAAAAAAATAAAAATTTCACAAATTGACAAAAATCCTTAAACAAAACATCTAGAGTTTCTTTTTACAAAGTTAACTTAAAAAAATTTAAAATAATATATACAGTAAAACTTGCTAAAAACCCTAATTCGGTTTTTAATTTTAAATTTTACAAAATAATCAGGAAAGTAAAAATTTTGGGTTTAAATTTAAATTTTATAAGTGTGAATTAACTGTTTTACCTAAAGATCATTCTAATATACTATTAAGTTTTTAAAGTTGTTCCTAGTCTGTCAGTAATTCCGTTTCAAAAATTTTAATTTTTAGGGGGAATGCTTTTTGGGGAAATAAAAAAATTTAAAACCCAAAATTATAAAGAGACAGATATTTTTTAAAACTCTTAGCAAAAAAAATTTAGACCTTTTATATTTTTTTTTTATTAACAAAAAAATTTCCCTTTCATACCTTAAATTTTTCTTATTGGTTAAGATGTTAACCTTGTTAAAAATTCCAGATTTTTTTTTGTAAATTTGATAATTTATTACCTTTTTTCAAAAAATAGCAAAAATTTGATATTAAATTAAATTCTTTTGGGTTCAAAAAAACCCTTTCAGTAAAATTTGAAGGGGGTCGGAATAAAAAATAAATCCCCCCTGTCTATTTTCTATTTTAGGTTAAATCAATGACGTATCAGATTTTTTAAAATTTTTTTTCCTTTTTCTTGAGACAGTAGATAATGATTTCAGCAATTGTTTTGTAAAAATTTTTTCTGTTAGCAATTTAAAGTCAACCACAAAAAATACCAAAAAAAAAAGGATTTTAACTTTTTGATTTGGGGGCGTCACAAATATATTACCCCAAATCATCCAAAAAAGGAAGATGGACGTCTACTTTCTTTAGGCCCCTGAAAGTAATGCTTGGATTAACGCACTTCCATCTTTCCTTGGGAAATTTTGATAACAAAACATTTTATATTTCCATCGCTCTGAGACTTGGTCTGCCTGTGTGTAAAGGGGAAAATCCCCGCGTTTGCGGCGAATATTAAATTTAGGGCCCCCCAAAGGGGTTAAAAACTGAAAAAAAACGCAGGGTGTTCTTCTAGACACAGTCAGATAAATGATATGATAAAGGGAAAAAAACCTGATTTCAGCTAAAAATCCTTCTGTGTTAGAGCCTCTTGGGGCTTGAAAAACGATGAAAAACATGTAAATGAAAAAACCCTTTAAATTTCCCCAAAAATATGAAAAACAATTACTTTGGGACGCTACTTGCAGCCATCATTTTGAAAATCCTATCTGGACTGAACTTCTAATTTAGTAGGTCGGCTGCTCGTCTTGCCGGAAAAAAAAAACATCTAAAATATAAAAAAACTTGAAGACCGCTTTATCTTCATTCCTTTTGCTGTTGAACCCGTTCTTTGGGTGATAAAGGGCAAAGGGGTTTTTATAAATGAACTTTGAAAAACAAGTCCATGCAAAAAATCTCAAGGTTTCATTACCCAAAGTATTGGTTTAGCTGTGAAAGGGGGTTTAATGCAGCATCGGTACTAGGTACAATCCAGGAAGATCTAGGGCGATGAAGTTTTTTAATTTTTTTAAAAATAGATTTAGTTATTTAGTTAATTCTAGAATATTTTTATTTGGTATTTATAAAAATATACCATTTGTTATACCAAAAAAAAAAAACAACCTATAATTTGCTTTTTTATTTTTTTGGTGGATCCTTTTTTTTGGTGGAACCGACCTAAAAAAATGCTTGTACGTACTTTGGTTTCGTTTTGTTGGTTTTTGGGTTTTTGAAAAACGATTTTACTAAAATTTTAACTGTTTCCTAAGTCAAAGTAAATGTAATCCAATTAAAAAAGAATGGTTAAAATGTTACTATTAACTTTGGAGAAATGCATGGACAAACACACATACATACACCTACGAAATTTTGTATATTTATTTTAAACCCCAAATAGATAATCATTTGTAAATATATTGCAATTTCAAAAGTATAACATAATACTTGTCAATTTGATAAACATCTTTTTTTAAATCGGTTAAAAAGATATTAAGTTAGCTTTGATTTTTTTTAAAATTTAAAAAAATTTCCCTACGGCGATACCTTTTAAAAACCAGAATATTTTTGTAATTTTTTTCCTTAAAACGAAAAAAAAAAATTTGCAAAAAAAATACGTATATTTCATTTTGCTTATGTGTATATGGTTAAATAACCGAAAAAATTTAAAAAGGGGTTGTAATTAAATACGTTAACCATTATTGGCGGATAACCAATAATCCATGTAAATGACTCACGAAGATTTAAATCAATTATCTGGGAAATAGCATTGGTCTGATTCATTCATGTCCCCTATTAACAGCCGCTTCGCTTCCCAAATTTTCTAGATATTGACACATTCCTGGTTTGAATGCCGCTTTCAGGAATCCAAAATATTTCTCAGAAATTCGATTTGTGCATGCGTTTAGTTAAAAATTTAAAGCTCTAATTTTTAAAATAGTATTTTAGTTATTACAATAAAATTTTTTT